>MU384225.1:0-12109 GCA_022495065.1 Xylaria telfairii | reverse complement strand
TAACCCTAACCCTAACCCTAACCCTAACCCTAACCCTAACCCTAACCCTAACCCTAACCCTAACCCTAACCCTAACCCTAACCCTAACCCTAATAACCCTAATAACCCTAACCCTAACCCTAACCCTAAACCCTAATAGCGCGGCTTTTAAGGCTTGCTAGCGCGGCTTTTAAGGCTTGCTACCGCGGCTTTTAAGGCTTGCTAGCGCGGCTTTTAAGGCTTGCCAGCGCAGCTTTCAAGGCTTGCTAGCACGGCCTTTGTGGCTAGTGCACTTATGCCGGCAGGCGTAAGTTGTGTTAGGTAGTACTTAAGTGAGGCTTACCAGCGCGGCCTTAGATTAAATATTTATTGGATTAACTGTTCGGCCGTGCTGTAGAACGGCCGCATTATTTGCATAATAGCTTTATAAAATAAATAAAACATTAAATAAATATTAAAAAAATAAAAAAAAACGCTTATAAAATAAAAATAGTTTTATTATAAAAAATACAATTAATTTAATTATTTAAAAAAACACGCAGGACTTAATATAATTATAAATATTAAAAAATCATAATAATAATAAGTTAAGTTTATTACGTTAACAATAATATAAACAATATAATAAAACCAGCTATAATATAAAAACTTATAATAAAAATATAAAAACAAGTAATAAATTAAAATTTAATTAATTTTTAATAATAAATACTTTAATTATTAAATTATTAATAATTAAATATAATAAACTAATAAAAAATAATTTATTTATTTAAATAATTTATTTATTTATAAATTATATTATATATAATATAAATTATAATAATATATAAAATATTATAAAAATAATTATTAAATTATATAAAATAATAATATAAATAAATAACATAATTTAAAAATAAATAACACATTTAAACAAGTAGCGCATTTTAAATTTATATAAAAAAAGTTTATGCGTACTTTATTAACTTTATTAATAAAATAACTAAAAATATAAAAAAATAAGATTTAAATAGTTTTTTAAATAAAAAATCTAAAAATGATTTTTTTAAATTTACTTGATTTTTTTAAGTAAGGCAAATCTAGCTTTAAAAATATATATTAAAAATACTTATATAACTACCCCTGTTATTTTATATAACTAATTGCTACAACGCGCTACCGGTTAAAAAAATCAGAAAAAATCATTTTAAACTATTTAATTAAGTTTATTCCAAAGAATTAAAAAAGCATATTTTTTTAATTTTTATTAAATTATTTATTAAAAAGTAAAAATATTAATATATAAAAATATAACTTATATAATTTACCCCTTAGTTTTTTAATTAAATAAAATTAAAAAAATAAAAGGTTGTTTTAAATTTTATTATAAATAATTAAAATATATAAATATAATTTTTTTAATTTTATATATTTATTTTTAATATATATATTTTTATATATAAATATTTTTAATAATATTTTTAATTTTTAGTTTTAAACCTATATTTACTTTATTTAAAAAATTCTAGTAAAATAAAAAATATTATTTTTAAATTCTTTATTTAAAAAGCTATTTAAATCTGATTTTTTTATATTTATAGCTATTTTATTAGTGGAGTTATTTTTTAACCTATATATATTTCCCTTATAATTTTATATAGGGGGGTACTTACTCCAAAGTGCGCCACTTGCTTAGATGCGCCACTTGCTTATAAATCACGTTATATATAAAAAAAATCTTTTAAATTTTAAAAAAACTAAAAAAACAACATTAGTTTTATTATAGTTTTTAAAACTTAAAAAATTAATTAATATTTAAAATATATTAAAAACTTAAATATTTATATATAAATATAAACTTATATTTATAAATATAAAATATATTATTTATTATAATATTTAATAATTAATAAATTTATATTAATAAATATAAAATTTATATTTATATTAATATTATATTATATAATATATATATAATAATTATAATATAAACTTTTAAAACTTAAATTAATAAATTTATATTAATAAATATAATATATATAGTTTATTAGTATAATTTTTAAAGCTAGTAAATTTATATTAATAAATATAAAATTATATAACTTATTAACACAGCTTTTAAAGCTTGCTAGTATAGTTTTTAAAACTTGTTAATATAGCTTATATATAGTTTACTAGCATAGCTTTTAAAGCTTGTTAGCGCGGTTTTTAAAGCTAGTAGACTTATATTAATAAGCGTAAGTTATAGCTTGTTAGCACGGTTTTTAAAGCTTACTAGCGTGGTTTTTAAAGCTAGTAAACTTATGCCGGCAGGCGTAAGTTATAGCTTGCTAGCACGGCTTTTATAGCTAGTACACTTATATTAGCAGGCGTAAGTTATATTAAGTAGTATTTAAATAAAGCTTGCTAACACAGCTTTAAATTAAATATTTATTAAATTAATTATTTAGCTATGTTATAAAACAGCTATATTATTAATATAATAATAAATTTATATTAATAAATATAAAATATATAACTTAATAATATAATTTATATATAATTTATTAATATAGTTTTTAAAACTAATAAATTTATATTAATAAATATAAAATATATTATTTATTAATATAAACTATATAATTTATTAATATAAATTTTAAAATTATTTAATATATTTATATAAATAAATATAAAATTATATAATTTATTAATATAACTTTTAAAACTAATAAATTTATATTAATAAATTTATAATATATAGTTTATTAGTATAACTTTTAAAGCTTGTTAGTATAACTTTTAAAGCTTGTTAGCATAGTTTTTAACATAAGCTAATAAACTTGTACTAGTAAGCGTAAGGTTTTGTGGCTTGCTAGCACGGCTTGTATATAGCTTGCTAGCATAGCTTATATATAGCTTGCTAGCACAGCTTTTAAGGCTTACTAGCGCGGCTTTTAAAACTAGTAAACTTATGCTAGCAGGCGTAAGTTATAGCTTGCCAGTATAGTTTTTATAGCTAGTGCATTTATGCCGGCAGGCGTAAGTTATATTAAGTAGTACTTAGGTAGGGCTTGTTAGCGCGGCCTTAGATTAAATATTTATTAGATCAACTGTTCAGCTGTGCTATAAAACAGCCGTATTATTTATATAATAGCTTTAAATTATTTTTTTAGATTTTATTTAATATTATAGTTTAATTATAAAAATATAAAAATTTAATAAATAATAATTAAAATATAATTTAACTAGTGTTTATAATATTAAAAACTAATAAAATAAACGTTTTAATTAAATATAACAAGTAAAGTTTATAATTAAAACATTAATTAAATAAACTTAATAATTTTATTAAATATATAAAAAAACACCCGTTATTAAAAAAACTAGTTATATAAACACAACATTTTTATTAAATATATTATACAAAGCTTTATTACTATAAAAAAAAATCAATAAAAATTTTATTAAGTTAAAAAACTTAACAATAAATGTTTAACTTAACTTTAACTTTATAACTTATTAAATAAAAAACATAACTAATTTAATTACTTAAAAAAATACATAAAACTTAATATAATTATAAATATTAAAAAGTTATAATAGTAGTAAAACAAGTATACCGCGTTAATAACGTTATAAATAATATAATAAAACCAGCTATAATATAAAGACTTATAATAAAAAAATAAAAATAAATAATAAATTAAAATTTAATTAATTTTTAATAATAAATATTTTAGTTATAAAATTATTAATAATTAAACTTAATAATATAATAAAAAATATATTGCTTGTTTATATATATTACTTGTTTATAAATCACGTTATAATAATTAATAACTTTTTTTTTATTTTTACTTTTTATTTTAAAGCTTTTTTTTATTATAATAGCTTTTTTTTTATTTTATACTTTAAGGTTTTTTTTTATTATAATAACTTTTTTTTAATATAAAATATAATAATATAAAATAATAAATATTAATAAATATAACTGTTAGTTTTATATTTAATTAATAGTTTTTTAACTTTATTAATTATATTATTTAAAACGTTGTTTTATTAAATTAATATATAAAATAATTAAAATAAAATTTAAAGTATTATTATAATTAATTAAACAGCTTTATATAACTGTGTATAAAAAAATAAATAAACTATATATAAGCTTTATTAACTACAAAGTATAAAGCTTATTAAATATAAAGTATAACTAATTAAATATACATGCTTTTTTAAATATATATTTTTTAATAAAAATATATACTTTTATAAAAATTTTTATTATAAAAATAATTATTAAATTAAATAAAGTAATA
Source organism: Xylaria telfairii (assembly GCA_022495065.1). Lineage (NCBI taxonomy): Eukaryota > Fungi > Ascomycota > Sordariomycetes > Xylariales > Xylariaceae > Xylaria > Xylaria telfairii. The sequence continues at coordinate 7,850 of MU384225.1, read as the reverse complement.
ATATAAATTAATATATATAAAAAAAATCTTTAAACCTTTAAAACAACTAAAAAACAACGCTAGTCTTATTATGGTTTTTAAAACTTAAAAAGTTAACCAATATTTAAAGCACGTTAAATACCTAGATATATACTTAAACGTCCAGTAGGTCCATGCGCGACTTTAACTCCATTAGGGAGCTAGTAAGCCCCGAAGACTTTATTGCATGACTCTCCATCTCCCCTAGCCTTATGCCACCTCCTGCAGCTCTGGCTACAAGTGTAGTAGTAGAGAACTTGCCTGCAGTGTTATGTGTATAGTGCTGCTTATCCCATGTCATCTGTGTCATCTGCCACACTCTACAGATACCCCAGGAGCTATACACAGGAACGGAGCTTCTATACTGCTTTGCAGACTTCTCTCGGCGGGGGTCTCCTAAGCGCTCTATCATCTTACCAGTCCTGCCGTCGTACAGTACAGTCTCCTTGTGTTCGTTATGGTAGGCGTAAGGATTTACCACCAGCCTGCGTCCCGACATGGCCGAGTTTGCCCCTGATACCATTTCGTAATATTCTCCCACAGTAAGGCGATTTACTATAGAGGACAACGCTACAACTATATCGAAGTATATGGGCTGTCCGTGGTTATCCACTCCCCAGGGCATTTCCTCCTGTTCCCACAGTTTTATGACACCCTTCTGACCATGACCTGTAGCCACTTTGTCGCCAGTTACGGGGCATGAAAATCGTAACATCTTCACAGAAACCTGACCACTGGCTGTGTCCATCTTGGAAAGCACTGTACTAGTTCCATCGGAACGGGTGCTAACAGGTTTTCCTTTCGGAGGCGGTAGTTTTACTGCATTCACTGCAGAACATGACTCACTGCTTAGTTGCCGGTGCTTTTCTTTAGAAGAGTTGAATACCTTCTACCATTTGTTGGTCTCCATGCTAGCTCTATGTCCCACATCTGGTATATTTTTAGTTGGATTAAGAAGGTGCGCAGAGTAAGCCATATAGTTGTACATACCTCTACTTGCAGCACCCGTAGAAAAGATTATAGAGTCCTCATAAGTATTGTTTACACCTACGAAGCATATAACAAGGTCTTCCCTAGGCATGTTGTCTGGTATCCCTGGAGAGCCTGAGTGCATGTCACGATATAGACTGCAGCACCGTACCGTAACACTACAAAAGGTAGAACGTTGTCAAGTCGAGCACTTGACCGTCTGCAGTAACTATACGCGTACTGGGCTTGTGACAGTGCAGTAATTCCTCGAGAAGCTGAGTAGACACTAGTGGACAAGATATGTGAGCCGGTGCCACAGAAGAGGTACCTGCCCCGTACGGTGCGCACACTGACTGTACAGGCTGTACTGACGCAATAAGGGACCTGGGCGGGCAGTCCATAGCTAGATGTGGTATGAACATGGAATAAGCAGAGAGGTACCACCAGTATCCTTCATTAGTGGTGGGAGTGGGATACCTTACATTGTGGCGATTGTCGGGCTATTGTAAAGAGCTTATAAACTTAGAAGTTATTATATTTCCGTTGGCGTCCTTTTTAACCAGGACACCTAAAAATAGTAATACTACAGCTAGTTTTATGCCTGAGTCTATTTGGATAGTAGCGGTATAGTCACTAATAGCTAACGTAGACACGAAATAGTTCTTAAGTACAACGATGAAGGTTCTGGTGCACCTAATAAACTTTCCTATACAGAAGAGCATCCAGTCACTCTCTCCGGGAAAATGCTGCGAGGCCACGGCTACGCCTCGTAGAAACTTGTCCAGCATTATCCTACTGAGGAATCTCACAGTTACTCCGTTACAAACTCTCCTAACATAACCAGCCTCCCCCGAGTGAGGAGTATAAAGTCTGCATAGAAACCCATCGTAGCCGTAGAGGTACTCCTCACGCGCAGCTATATTCGCGTACTCTCCCTCCGCTTCTTAGGCTAAGTCAAAGAGGTTGTCTCTTGGGGCTCGCAGTACACACCCATGGTCCTAGTTGCATCTTTGTAGTCGCTAGATTCCAGCCATGAGTGCTTAGTGTGTGCACTAAGGGGAGATCTAAAGGTACTTCCTACTACATCTAATGCATCGGAGATGCTCTTGTCTAAACGTCGTCCGTTGTATGTCTATACACGATTCTCTTTCTTTCTACAGAGGCCTGTGCACCCTAATATCCATAGCCTGCCCTCACGTATAGACTTGCCCATCTCCTCAGAGAGCGCATCGCAGAGATCCTCAGGGCTGTTCATCATTTGAGGCTCTAGTAACATCATAATAGACTGAATGCTCTTGTTCTCCAATTGCCTAGTTATTATATGCCCTACACAGTTGTCAAACCTTCTTATAGGAGATATACACCCTTTAGTGATGCACCGGTTAAACTCCGGAGAATAGCTACCTTCAAACTTACTGCCTCCAAAGCTGCCATAGTCTTGGTTACATCTTCGTAATGTAAAGTATTTGTTTAGTAGTGGGTTAGTGCTATACACGTTATCTAGCGAGCTACTAAGAAGCTGGCCTCTGGCTTTGGGGTGTAGCGCCACTCCGGAGGTTCCTAGCTCGCCGGCGACTGTGCCAGGTAGGATAGTAGGGTCATCTACGTCGTTTGCTAGGAGATGACGCAGTTGCAGCGGCAACGCAGCAACGAACAGAGCCTGCTCTGGCGCGGCAGAGGTACGCGGGTACGGGATCGTGTAGGTTGCGTGCAATACGGTAGGGCTATTCCAGTACCGCTTGCGCTACTCCGTGCTCGTTCTTAATACTTGGCGGACTAGCGGAATCGCTCTTTAACCGTCTACGCACGCTGTGCTCCGTCTTAATACTTGGCGGCGCGCCGAAAACGCTCTTCAATTGTCACCGTCTACGGCGGCTCGTTCTTGGTACTTGTGCTGCATACGCTGTTGCTGTCAATTGTGTGGCTTGCGTGCGATGCGGGCGCGGTGGCGTGCAGGTCGGGGAGCTGCCCCTTTCGGCAACCCCTACGCGATCGGGTTTAGCGCGGGCGCTGTGGCTTGACGGGGGTTCGCGTGGCTTGACGGGGGTCCGATGGGCGCAGCAGGGGTTTTGTGGGCCGTGGAACGCGAACCGCAGCGCAGTGTAACGCCAAACGTGTGGCTTGACGGCGGTCCGCATGGCGCTAGGCGAACCCGAACGACTCTGGGCCGCATTGAAATTGTGGACCCGCCGAACCCGAGCTCGGGCTGGCGACGGACTGTATTCAAGCTATAAATAAAAACTAATAATATAATAAACATAAAGTTTAAAGAAAAATTTATATATTTGTTAATATTAAATTATAGTTAATTTTATATTGTTATAATTATACTTATAAAAACAGTAAAAAATATTTATTAACATTATAATTATACTTTTATAAAATTAAAAAAGGATAATTATTATAAATAATATTAACAATATATATTTTTTTATTATATAAGTATATTTATATATATTTAAAAAAAAAAATAAATAAAAAAATATTAATAAAGAATTAAAACGATTATAATTAAATAATTTAAATAAAAAAAAAAGAAATTATATAATTTATTAAAAATAAAGAATTTTAAAATATAAAAATATATTTATATTTATATTTATATTAATTTAAATATATTTTTAATAAAATTAAAAACAATTATATAATTTATTAAAAATAAAGAATCTTAAAATATAAAAATATATTTATATTTATATTTATTAATTTAAATATATTTTTAATAAAATAAAAATAATTAAATATATTTAAAAATATAAAGATATATATATATATATATATATATTTAATATTAATAAATTAAAGAAATATAAGATTTATATTTATATATATATATATATAAAGATTAAAATAAAAAATATACAAGTTTAAATATATTTATAAATATAAAAAAAAAAAAAAGAAAAATATATATATATTTAATATATATTTAATATTAAATAAATTATAATAACATGATATTTATATTTATATATATATTAATTTAAAATAAATATTATAATTAAAATAATTTAATATATTTATATAAAAAATATATATATATATATTTAAAATTAATAAATTATAATAATAATAATAATAATAATAATAATAATAATAATTAAATAATATATATAATTAATTTTGCTTATAAATAATTTAAGTGGTATAAAAATAATAATACGTTAAAAAATTGTTAAAAATTATAAACAAATAAATAAATTTAATTTAATAACGTTAAAAATATATAAATAATTATAAATATTTATATATAATATTTAAAAAGTTATATAAAATAAAAATTCTAGATATAAAATAAAAATTCTAGATATAAAATAAAAAGCTTTAAATATATATATATATATTTATAAATTATATTATTATTAAAGATTATTTATTTAATAAATTATTATTATATTATATAATAAAAAAAAATATATATATATAAATAAATTATAATAAAAAACAATTTATTTTATTAAATAATTATAAATAAATTTTAAGCAAAATTATAAAGGAAAAAATATTTTATAAAAAGAATTAACAAGTAATAATAAAAGCTTATAATATAATATAAAAAGAAATTTAAATTTATATAAATATTATATTATATTATAAAAAACTTTAATTATAAAAATAAAAATAATTAAAATAAAAACAATAATATATATATATATAAATATTTAAAACGTTTTTGTTTTTATTTTTATAATTAAATAACTACATTAAATATATTAAAATAAAGATATATATATATATTTTTATATAATAAACAAATAATTAATATAATAAAAATATATATATTGTTTTAAAAAGTTTATCCTTATTTAAAAAGTACTTTTATTTTATTTTCTACTTTTAAAACAAAGAAATATTTAAAAATATATAAATATATAAATATCCTAGGAAATATTTATATAAAAATATATAAAAACAAGCAAAGGTTTCTTTTTAAATAATAGCTTAAGAATTTTATCCTTATATAATATAAAAATAAAAGGTTTTTTCTTAAGTGATTTTTCCACTTATGACTAAGTGGTTTTTTCTACAATTATAAACATACAATCTTTTTATCCATTTATGGTTTTTATTAAAATAAAATATATTTTTCCCATTTTTATTTGGTTTTTTACTACTATAACGCGCGTAACAAGTTATAAACATACAATATAAAATCCAAGTGTTTTTAACCATTATTTTCACTTGTTAAACAAAAATAAAAGAATTATAATATATAAATATTAAGTGTTTTTAATCATTGTTTTCACTTAACATAAAATAAAATATAAAAAAAAATTAAAAATAAAGTGTTTTATTTATTTTCACTTTAAAAATTTAACAACTAATTTTATAAATATATATATTTTATAAAATTAAGGGGAGATATTGGTTATATATACAGGTAAACAGTATATTATTATATTGAATACCTGTATATTAAAACTTAAATATTTATATAAGCTAATACGGACTAATTAGGTTTAGAATATAAACCTTAATACAGGGTAGGACCACACGGGTTACCAACAAGGTCCCTAAACCACCTACAAGGTCTTTAAATATATGGCTATAAATATATGGGCTGCCACCCGCGATATTTATCATAGATTTATATAAGAATATATAGAAGAATATATCTACTTATCCACCACTACTACCTCGGTTATTACAATATTTCCTACTAGTTTATGCAACTATTAGCTCTATTACGTAATCACCTCCGAGAGTACCCAGGGGGGCCATGTTCTCAAGAACACCGACGCGAACGAGCCCGGCCTCCTGGAAGCTGGTCTTGCTCTGCGCGGGCGGCTCCAGCCAGCGCTGCATAAGCGTACAGGAACCGTCGTTGTGTCCTCCGCAGCCGTAACTAGCACTAACGCTGGCACTAACGCTAGCACTAACGCCGGCATTAGCAGACGAGCTCGAGTAGCGATACGGACTTAAAAAGCGCGACCGGGTAGGCTTGGGATATAAAAACAAAAATAACATAGCGGGCGTTTTGCTTTAGCAGCTCAGGTTATTAAAAAAAAACTCAAAAAACTAATTTAAATTAATTATATTTTATAATAATTTAAACAACATTATTAAATATAAGCAAATATTATAAACTATTATTATAAAATATAAAAATATATAATTTATTTTTAATATTTATTAATTTAATTATTATTATAACTATATTTAAAAATAAAATTAATTTTAAAATATATAAAATAAACATTTAGTTATTTATAATAATTATTACTATAACTAGCGTTAAATTAAATTATACTATAATAATAATATATATTAATATTAATATAAATAAGAACGCTATTAACTGCCGCCTGCGGTTTATTAAGCAGCTCGCGAAAATATAAGCCGCATGCGTAGCGGGCACCTCTTTCTGCCGCGGCGCAGAAGCAACCCCCGGTACCGGTACGCGCGGTAGCCGCAAGCGCAAGTCGCCGCCGGGCTCCGTAGCAACAACGCTGCCGCCCGTAAACTCGTCGGATAATAACAACGGCGCCGAGTCTAACGTCGCGTAAATCAACACCCCGAGCAAGCAGCCTTTAAAAAACACGGCAACAGCGTTGGCTAAAAGCCTACAACAATTATAACTACTACTATAACCCCAGTTATTACTGCTCCCGTTTTTATTTTTAATATTAACACGTACGTTATAGCAGTAATATAATTAATAAAAATTTATAATAATAATAATAATATATAGTTTAATAAATTTAAATATATTTTTTAAATATTTTAATTTATAATTAAACTAGCTGCGATTAAAAAAAAGTTTAACGTTAACGCTATTTTATTTTTTAATTTTATTAGCTATAGTAGTTTTTTTTTTTAGCAGTGCTTTTAAAAAAAAATATTAGCTATATATAAAAAAGTATAAAAAATAATATTATATAATAACTTTATATAAAAGCTGCTATATATTATTTTTATTTTTTTTATAACTTATAATTTTAAAATTTATAAATAAGTATAATAAATAATAAATATATAAAACTTTATATAAAAATTACTATATATTATTTTTATTCTTTTTATAACTTATTTATTTAAATTTTTAATATAAATTATAACAAGTTTTATAATTAATAATTATAATAGCTGCTTAAAGCCGCTCCGCGGTTTTTTTAAATAGCCCTTAATACCCCTAGGCCAAGGGCCTAGACTATAAACAGCCCTCCGTAGCTTACGCCACCTGCTATAACCCGTTATAAATAATAATTATAGCTGTAAAACTAGCCGCGTAAATAACTAACGCTTGCTAGCTTTATTATAATATATATTTAATTAATTATATTTTTTATTTTAATAAAAATTTTTATAAAAATATATATTTTTATTATATAAATATATAATTATAAAAATATATATATTTTATATAAAAAAATAATAAATAATAATAAAATTAATTATTAAAAAATAATTAATAAATATTTATTAATAAAAATTTATTATATAAAGCTTTAAGTTTTTAATTTTTAACTTTTATAACTTTAAATTTTTAATTTTTAATTTTTATAACTTTATAATTTTAAATATTAAAAGCGCTAAAAATATTATATTTATATTTTATTTATTATTATAATTTTATAAATTATTATAATAAATAAAAAAAAAAACAAAAAAAACTATTTTAATTTTTATAACTTTTATATATATTATAATTTTATTTTTTTTTTTAATTAAAAAATTCTTTATTTATATATTTTTAAATATATAATATATAAATTATATATAAATTAAATATAAATTTAATTTATTAAAAAATATAAATAATAAAATTATATAATTATATATATTAAAATAATATTTAATTTATATTTATTTTATTAATTATTTTATATTTAATTAATATTTATTTTATAATTAAAAAACTA
>MU384224.1:0-12134 GCA_022495065.1 Xylaria telfairii | reverse complement strand
TATTAAAAAAAACTAAATATTAAAATAAAAAACTATATATTTATTTTAAAAAAACAATAATTATAAACTATAAACAAGTTTTTTAATAAATTAAATTATTTTATAATATAATAATATTATAAAATTATTAAATAAACTAATTTTATAATTTTTTAATTAAAAATATTCCCGAGCTAATAAATAATTAACTTATATTATCTTAATTAATTATAATAATATTTAAATAATTTAATATTAAAATAAAAAATAAAACAACCCCCGGGTAAAAAAATAACTTTTAATAATAATAACCTCGAATAAAAAATAAAATAAATATAAATATCGCGTTTATATTATAAAAAACTATAATATTAAATAAATTAAAAAAAATAAAAGTTTAATAAAAAATAATATTTTATAAGTAATTTTAAAAATTTGTTAATAATATTATTAAATTTTTATTAAAAAAACCCGGGCTTTATAAAACTATTAAAAAAGTTAAAAGTTTAATTAAAAACAGCAGCCGAAAATAAATTCGAGAAAATATATTATAATAATAATATATTAAAAAAAAAATAGTTTTATAAAAATTATAAAAAAAAAAACAAATAACTAAAACTATAAATAAAAACTATTATAATAAATATTTATAATAAATTATAAAAAAATGTTAAAACGTTTCCGCGGATTAAAAACCTGTAGTATAGTAGTTTAAGTATAAATACTTGAGGCGATTTTTTTTTTTGTTAAAAAATAACTTAAAGACTTAAAAACCCCCGGTTTAAATCTCGGGGCGAGATTTTTTTTTAAGGGGGGGGTAGTTACGGATAGCTGACTAGGTACTGCGGGGCAGGAGAAGTACGTACCGTAAGTACGTACTAGGTAGGTCGGCAGGTCATATAATTAGCTACCCGTGTATATATAAATATTTATTTATATAATTTTACTTATAAATATTTCCTTTTTTTTTTATTTTATTATTAATATATATATAAGACTTTAACTAGGAGCTTTACTTTTATAAAAAACATTAATTATAATATACTTTATTTTTTAAGCTTTAAAATTAATTTATTATTTATTTTAATTTTTTTTTTATTATTAAACTTAATAAAATTTTTAATTTTTAAGTTTATTATTAATATATAAAACTATTATTTTTAAAAAACCTAGATTTTTTTTAATGTTTTTATAAGGTTTTATATTAAAATAACAATATAATAATAATATTAAAAATATATTATTAACACTTGCTTGCTTTAAAACATTAACTTTATAAATATCTTAAATAATATAGCGCTTTAATATATAACGTATATTGCTAACAATATTTATTTTACGCGGCGTTTTAAAGCAAAAAAGTCTAGGTTGTGGGTTATTGTTCGCTAATATTACGCAACGATTATTATACGTAATTAAAGAAAAGGAAAAAAAAGGGTCCGGCCTGCTTAGAGTTTATTCTAGCCGGCTACCTAGGCGTAAAGTTGTTATAATTAAAAAGCTTTACTAAACCGCCCTACTAATTTAAAAAAAAAAAAGTAAAGCTTAAAAAGTTAAGACTAAACCTCTTAAAACTTTAAAAAAATAAGATAGCTTTTTATTGGTTTAAATAAAAGATAAAATACTTAGAAACTAAAATCAAAATACTTTATATTTTAATTTTCACTGTATTAAAATAAAAGCACCTGACCTTAAGAAAAGTAAAGCTTTTTATTTTAAGGACAACTAGCTTAGCACTACAGAGTTTTTATTTCTAGGCTGCAAAGATATAAACATTATAGCGTAAGTGACAAAATAATCATAGGGTAAAAGAAGATATAGATAAAGGGAAGGTGCGGCAACGCGGTGGCAAACAATAATCTACATACAGAAGCAGACCCCGTAACGGTCTGTATCAACGGACTTTCCTAACTTGCATCTTTCCCCACTGTCCCTGTTAATGAGTGAAAATGATCAGAGACCAGAAATTTTATCGCGTTATGATTCATGCCTACAGTTAATATACTAGTTACGAAGCAGCAAGGGGTCGTATAGTCCTTGGTCCGTCGGAGCACAGATGATCCTCATCAAGTCTAAAACGCCTGGTCTAGCTATCATGGGGTCGGTTTCTACAACTTATAATGCGCTGCTATTTTCAGAACAATAAAAGCATTGGGAATTGCCTCTAAAGCGAAGATGAAACTAAGAAACTATACTTGCGTATTAAGGGGATATATTACATCAGGCATTGTGCAACTTCCCGAGACAAAGAAACCGTTCATCTTAAACTTAGAACAAACAAATTGTCTGTAGGATATACCAATTGTAATTTGAGCCCAAGGTCGTCGTCCGGCGAATATATAACAGCAGCGGAGGTCCGAGTATTAATTAGCAAATTAAACAATTGTACTCACACACACACACACACACATACACACATACACACATACACTACCTACACTACCTAATACAAACAAGTGCGCAGCTATCACTGACTACATTCCGCTCATATTTGCATTATGAGTCCCGCAACTACTACTGCTAATACAGCCAATAACGGAAGTACAATGGGTGTAAAATTGATAGGGGTGCTACCAAACTTCCACCGCCCGGAAAAAATGGCGATCAATGCTAAGGATCTTTATGGCCCTCACAGGCGGGTTGGAGAGTCTAAACCAACTCAATGTCTCTTTCTAACCGATGATGGGTCCTTAAAATGGGTCGCGGTGAACACAGGGGTGTTTCCTGGTCGGTGGTCCTTTAAGGATGTCAGCCATCTTGTATTCCCTCCCTTTCCGGCAGGGTCCTGGAATGTCGGCCAGATTCGCCGGCTCAAAAACGGCGAAGTGAGCTTCACGAGAACACTATCTATGCCTATAGAGGGGATTGACGTCTGGCACCCCACCAGAATCGACTTCACCGAGTTCGAGCTTATCGGCCAATTCATGGGCGAGACTCAAGCAAGGCTATGGCATGTAAAGCATCCTCTCTTCAAAGAGAAGCCGATATTCGTAAAGCTGGCTCCATGGGGTTATCGCTGGTCAAAGGTGGTTATGGAGAATGAGACTAGAGTCTACCAACGGGTCGACGGGCTTGGTATCGCGCCCGTGTTTCTCGGACACGTAACTTACCGCGGTGCTGTCATTGGTTTCATGCTAGAGTGGGTAGAAGGAGCAAAAACTACAGAGAGAGACGACAAGTGTGCTCGTATTGAGGTTGTCAAAAAGCTCCATGCTCTTGGAATCACTCATGGTTCTGCCCATCGCAGGAATTTCTTGAAAATAGGGGGAAACGTAATTATGGTCGACTTCGAAGCCTCTAAGTTCGACGAAGAGGCCACAGATAAACGGAAGGCTGAGGATATTCGACGAATTTCCCACTTTAGCGGTGATATGTTGGAGCCGGCGGACGAACAAGATGACGACCCACTTCTGGAAGCTAACAGGTTCTTCGACGAGATGGCTGACGAGAGCGATGTCAATTGGACTGACGATTCCGAGGCAGAATAGTATGTTTTTCCATTCAACCACACTGGGACTAGGACTTGTCCAAACAGCAGTGTCCACCTAGGTAATTAGCTATCGCGAAGCGTTTCCCAAGGCCGCCTCTTAGATAATACTCATAGAGATGAAATTATATAGAGAGATAATATTTAATAAGTCTAACAAAATGAGTCGATAATTTCCTATTTTAGTTAAAGTTACGCCTATAAACTATGTTTAAGAGTTTGATTATAAAGTAGATGGTATGTTAAGCGTTAATTTCTGTGTTGTTTTATTTTATATGATATGTTATACGAACTTTTTTTAAGGTTAGGCATTTAAAATACCGCGTATATATTAAGCCAGCTTTTATGTTCCACCTCTCTACTCTCTCTCTTTTTTTCTTTTTTTTTTTTTTTCTACGGTCAACTAGATCGTGAAACTAAGAGTGGTGGGGAGTATTACGAACCGAGTGAGATACAGTCGTGTTGTAGGAAGATACCGCCGGGCTACAAGCAAGAGACCTAGGACACCAGTACCGATGACAAGTGATGGGAATAGGTAATATCTCGGCCAGGATTCCAAATTTCAACCAAGAAGGCCCTTGTAGTAGAAAAGTCGCAGATACAAGACTATGTCTCTAATTAGCTGTGCTGCACCAGATCTTCCATCTCGCGATTCTGTCCTTATTAACCAAGAAGTGCTATTAATTTCCCTATAATCTTTGCGACCTGATCCCCAAATCTTAGTAGTCGCCACTATTAATACCTCTCTGACCCGGGGCCACCATTGGTCCATGAATAATACGTCATCTTCGATTATTAAGATCTCCGACGCCCCCGTTTTCTCTGGCTCCTCCAAGACGATAAAGTAGTCAAACTTAGCCTTGAAGCTGTGGGTTTGATTAGATGCTATAATTGTGGCTAGGGTAAATCGTGCCTCAATATCACTATATAATAGGAGTTTATCCGCTATATTCGCGAGTTTTTTAAAACTAAAGTAGTTTATTTAAAAAAAAACACATAAAAAAACAAACAAAAACATTAATAAAACATAAAACTTGCGCTAAAACAAAAATTAATATATATAAAAAATATTTATTAAGTTAAATAAAAATTAAAATAATAAGTTATATATAAAAATAAAACAGTTAATTAACAAGTGTTAAACAACATAAATTAACTACTAACAGCTTATTAAAAAAACAAATCGGAAGTAAAAAACTATATTTTAGTAGAAAACACCAAAAGCGAGTAATTTTAATCGAATTCGTTAATATTTACGGCTTCAAGTCGGATGGGTTGGTGGCAGGCGTAGTGGGCCGTGAGGGGGTGGGCCGTGAGGGGGTGGGCCGTGAGGGGGGTGTCTGGCTTAGCTCCTATGTTGCTGGCGATATTTACATTGGCTCCTTTTTGTATGAGATACGTAGCATAACGTAAGCTACCCTTAATTCTGGAAGTAGCAAGTAATGCTGTTCTGTTTGAGCAGTCGACGTGGTTCACGTCTAGCCTCGCCTCGTTGATGAGATAGTTGCATGTCCTTTCAAGCGCAAATAGTGCGGCGTAGAATAGTGGGTTTCCAGTATCTATGATTCCGTCGTAACGTATGGTCGCATATCGATATCGGTCATCGATATGTTTCCTCCATGACTGCCAATTTTGATTTTCTAGTCGAAAGAATGCATTGACTAACTGAATGACATCGTTTGAGTTGTTGACGTTGAATTTGACATGTCGGCGCCATGAATCTGCTGCGTACGCTCGAAAGGCTTGAATTGCAGGACTGTCATTCTCCCGTGACTGTGTTTCCTCCCATATCTGTTGACAATTCAAGTAACGGATGCAAGCTTTCGCAACGATATTGTTTTGAATGCGCTCGTTCGAATTTTGCAGCCGTTCGTTTGCTATCAACTTCGTAGGATAATCCAGCATATGGCAAAGAATATATTCCCTGACAGAAAAATGAGTCAAATGGACGGTAGAGTGGCCCAAATTCGAAGTCGAGCCTGGCCGAATCTCGACTAGTGATTCACAGAGGTCTAGTATCTCGGTTTGGATATAAATCGAGTCGATCGAGTCCGGTAGTTCTTCGTAATCAAGCTCGTCGCACTCTCCATCTGCAAGAAGCAACGCCTCGGTAATAATTTCAAGAACAGTCAGGGGGGGTTGGCCAAATGCTGCCCACCTTAAAATTGAGAATGCACGATGCCTACTGCTTTCTTCAGAGCTTTGGATTCTTTCCCAGTTGCGGTCGTAGATATGGTCAAGCTTCTTGGGGGCTTTGTCGATAATTCTTCGAAGCTGTTTTAAATTCTTTCCGCCTCTTAAGCCATCTCCTACCAGCTTAATTCCCAGAAACATTGAGCCACATTGGTTCACCAGTTGGCTTGCTAGTATTTCTCGCTCCACTTCGGTCCTGTTGCCAAGCTTTTGATTAACAATAATTTGGGAGAAGATAGTTGCGTCAGCCTTGACGTCGCTCGGGGCGATCTGCAGTTCGACTAATTGTTCTTTCATCTCACTACTATTGACCCTGAGACCTTCTCGAATCGCCAGCTCATTACGACTCACAACCAGAAGCTGCACTCGAGACTTCAAGGTAATAGCAATAAGGGAGTTGAAAAACTCCGATACAGAGCTTCTATGAGTTCGATTGCCATCGGTTGTATCGCACTCGTCAAGGCCGTCTACAACTAATGTACACCTCAGTATATTTTGAACGATTGTGCTGAGAAGTTCCTTAATATCGAATCGTGATGCGGTACGTTCGTTGGCTGCTTCCCACCTCTCGCGAGCGAGATCAAACCCTTGTTGAATTTGGGTTATTAGTTGAGAGACTCAGACCCTCATAATAGCAAAAGGATCTCGAAGATATTTTGTTTCTGACGAAAAGAAAAAATACGCCAGCCTAGTTTCGGGATTGACTAATAGGTGCTCGACGATTTTTGCAGCAAGAATCGTCTTTCCGTAGCCAGGCGGCCCATTTATCCACAAGATGTTGGTGTCTTGTAGTGCAAACGACTGCCATTGCTGAAACTCGGGTTGATCCAGGATCCAGTTACATGTACATTCCAGCCGCCTATTGACGCGGTCATGGTAAGTACAATTTGTGTCTGGTGCGTCTAGCCAGTCGATTACATCTTTCCGGACCTCATCTTAACACAATCAGTACATCTTAATAGTTTGCATGGTAGGGATGGCTCGTACTAAGTATGTGTTTCTCCAAATCTACCAATATGTTTTGCGCATCAATTCGCCAAGATGTTTCCCCTGCCTCTACGTATGCGTTGTTAAAAAAGATCGCTCTAGGCAGGGGGTAAGCACATACCAATAGAAGGGGGGGTGGCATTCCCACTTTCTGCTCCGACGTCAGAAGTGCCCCCGGTGGTTCTTCTGGGAGGAACAAGATCATGTAACTTCTGGACCAATGTCTCGAATGATACAACTCGCGTTATAGCACACCCTTTGCCTCGAAGAGCCCAACCAACCATACTTCTTCGTGTAAGTAGTTCAGGCGTTTTTGGAGACTGCAAACGCCCGCTGTTCTCGTCAGGCAATAAATTGACCGCACTAGAGAAATGCCCCAAATGTGGTCCCAGGTGGTTTGCATCCTCATCCATATTTCTGATGCTCTGTAGAATGAGATCGACTGCTGAGCGGATTGAAGGGTTGTCAAGAGCTTCGTGGTGATTATCTTGATATGTACCTTTGTCAATTCCTACGCTCTGGCCCCATTGTTGAAATCGAATCCTGTCGGCAGTGAGTCGAGCCTTAAGGGACGCGGACTTCAAGATTTAGAGTGAGTATTTTCAATCTTACGCACTTTTTGTAAATGACTGGAAGGTGTATTGCTCACCTCGGCCACAAAATCCTTATAAGAATCCTACCTTTCAGCGATGTCTATGCATGAACTGAATAGGCCAACAAGCCCGACAAGTCCTATACCTAAGCCAGCAGCTTCCATGGTAGGTATATGCTCTTTTTCTCTGCTAAAAGGAGTAAAAACACATACAAATGAGTACGTAAGCGGTGGTGTATTCAAGATGATTAAGGCGGAAGAAAAGGGGCTCAAGGGGCGCGGGGGGTTAGCAGCACTTATATATAGGAGACAGGAGTGTTCCTAAACGTCTCAATTCAAAAGTTTGGAGTAACAGAAAATATTATTCCGATGTTTGGGCGCTTTCAAGAAAAGCGAAGGGGAAAGGGGTGGAAACCTTGGAAACTTCGGTAGGACATGGTGGTAGTCTAATAAGCCCTGCCTACAGTACGCAATACAGTGGTGCAAAGTATGGTGGCATTAAAGAGGCGAAGTGAATGAAATTGATTATACTTGCAGATGGGGTACAATGGCGGATGACGTGAGCCATCATGCATGTCTTAGGCTTTCAGCTACTGTGGTTGGTGGAACAATTAGGGTTGTTGGTATTTGAGGGATAGTGTAATTAATTAACATGGCAAGCCCGTGTAGGTAGGGTCCTATATAATATTGTCCCTTCATACTTCCCACATTCACAGGCATTAGGAGGAGCCTACTCAAATAAGAAGAAAAATATGTTTTGAAAACGAAACATGCTATAATATATACCTACATTACAAAATCCATTTCAAAGCCACGCACTCACACGTATTCCCATGCATTGCCTTGAGTGGGACCATACGTCCTCATTTGCACGGGCAAGCAACCGGTGGTATAAGGGCCAAGAAATACCTGATAAATACCTTCCAACCCGGCAACCGGACACAGAATCCAATTCTTCTCAACGAACGATAGAACCGTTGGGGCTCCTCCGGAATCACTTATGGCGCGTCTAAACCCAGTGGCCAGAGCGCCGTCGGGCAACGCGACCGAGTGTGCTTTTGTATATGCCACTGCGCCGTTCGCTTCGACATAGACTAACAATCATACAGTTCAGTAATCACGTAGTTACTCGTAGAACCGTAGACAAGAGAACATTGTGTCTACCTTGTTGCCCGCCCTCCACACCAACGTCTAGGAAAACGGTATCGTTCCCGCCAATAAATACGGTGCGAGAGCCTGGGAATGCTGAACAATCGACACCCTCTTCGTCAGGAGGGCAGTACGCCGTGGGATCTTTGCCGAGCCAGAAATAGCCGTTGTTGGCGTTGATGCCGTCGCCGAAGAAGAAAGGAGAGCCGTCGCCTGTCGGTGGTCGCCAGACACCCGCGGTCCAAGGTCCCGGCGGTGGCGGGTACGACCGAGATGCAATTGCAGCTGCGTGAGCGACGGCCGTGTAAACCAAGATCGCTGGAATGGTCTTCATGGCTGCGATACTAATCTTGTGTTTCGGCGGGGGTACTATGTGCGGTATGCGCTGCAGAATGAAGACTCTGCAACCGAACGGAGACGAAAAGCCAGAGGTTATAAACGTTGGGATGTATAGGTATATGATTTATTAATGCCAGTTCCCCCATGTTCAGGAGGGCGATAATTATATGCCTGGCTCCTTTCATCATGGCACGTTACATGGCATCTCAGGGTTCTAGACCACCGCTTTAAGGTTGAATTACAATACCAATAACGTTGCATGGGTTCAATTCGTCGCTAAGTCCCGTTGTCGTGGCCTCGAGGTTGGTTCATTCGGCTAATATACCAGCAAGCGACTACTACGTTGTTTAGGTACCCGAGGTTCTAGATGGAATCCCCACAGGGGCAGGCTTAGAACCCACGGGCTTCGGAAGTCGGAATAAAGATGTAGCGAAATTCCACATTACAGTACTTTCAACCTAGTCGTTCGTTCTAAATCTGCCTACTGGGGAACTCTATAGGGAAGCTTGGTTTCGGGTCCGTTGGTTTGGAGTGGTGAATTCTGGGCGGCCTAGATAATCATCTGTGGATATAACGGAGAAAAAAAAAAGTGAACACTGCGGGGGAGGGTAAGTAGCGAATGGGGGCCATTCGCAATGCTGTCCGATCACTAGCCAAAAATGATGCATACCTCATAAATCTAACGCTCCTCAAGTTTGGGATAAAGAGAGAATGGGGTAGGTAATGCGTTATTCAAGGCTCTTGTTTCTTAAGTTCGCTGTCATGAGATGATTATCTAACTCGCATCTCTCCCGCAGGGGCTAAAAATGCAGTGCAAAGGGCTCACGAACACGGTGCGGTGATACATACAAAAACGCCCCTTTATAAGGGGTAACTGGCGTCTGGTATAACGCAAATCGCTATTAGCAACAGCTTCTGGTATCTTCTACCTCGTAATTAATCGTATTCTTTTTAGCAAGAAGATTATTTGGTGCTTGACAGAGCTGTTCAATGTGGGAAGAAATGTTCGATACCGAACCTGGCACAAGGCTTTATCGTTTACCAAGCATTCATGCAGATGGTTGTAAAAGGGCAAGACCCGGCCAGAATTCTGATGTGTTCAATGGCACGGTAAGAGTAGTATTAATGAGAACTACTCACAATGGACATTTTTGAAACCTCGTGTATCAAAAATATTAAATTATCAACTAGATATGGTGCTTGAGAGGGTAATGAATGCTACCGGGTCTATTGGTGTCATTGAGAGGATCATATATGGATTACCACGACACCATAGTTATATGCGATGCGATAATATGCGGCCACATCAAGACAAATTCAGCCTGGGCCTATTCGCCATCCGTCTAGGTTAATTCCTCTCCAGCCCCAAGACACTGAGTAATGACCAGCCAAGAGACTCCACTCCTCAACTTCATCGAGACCCTCTAGGCTGTCGAGCCTCTCCTTCTCTGCTAGAGAAATCCAGTCTTCCCATATCCTCTCTATCGTTAAGCTGTGTGCAATAACGAAGCCTGCATCTCGCAAACGGGCTTCTAGTTTGCTGGTATCAGCGTATGCCTCTAATGTTGGCATTCGTATGTGTCGCGCCGCGAGGTTGGACACCATCTGTCTTCCAAAGGGATCATGGGGATATACAGGCTCGTATATTACAACTGAGAGGTGAGGTATCCGGTCTGCGAAGTGTTGCATCACCTTAGACGCTTCCGTCACTTCTAGGTAGCATAGACAGCACTCGGAGATTAGTAGTGTCGGCACCTCTGTCTTAAGTCCTGGTAATGGCGTGGCGTCTGGTTTCAACAGATCACGTAGATCTAAGCCATGACACCAATACTGACTAGCGCCTGGCAATTCCTCATCGCGCCACGTATGGGTTTGGTCTACAAAATCAGTTGTTGGGAGCACCGCGCTTAAAGGAGCTGCAGACTTAACGACGTGGTACTTTCTGTCGGCAACGGCCGGAAAATCCACCTCGTGATAAATCAGTTTGCGCAGGTTCCTTTCCTTGAATAGCCGGAAGACCCGTGTATCTGTCCCCGCACCGAGCGAGACGATCTGCCGCTCCTGCCCCTCAGTTGCCGACAAGAAGACCCCGATTAGTCTGTCAAGAGCTGTGGTCCGTGTGTATGTCCCTACTCGCGGTCTTAGCACCGCTCCACTTGTAGCTCAGAGACCTGTTAGCCTTACCTCTGTTGATGATGGGTAGTCTCCGCACGGCGGCACCAACGGCGGGCGCTTGGATGAAAAAACGAGCATATGGATCTTCCAAATAGCCCAGATCGACGGCACTCATGCGTGACACAGCGGCATCGGTGTCGGTACCCTGGATGATGGTGTCGTGACTCGACGTTGGCGCCGTAGTAGGGGAGGATTGGGTGCCACCCCGGCCGCGGGTTCGGCCGCGGGTACCGGAGCCACCTCGTGAACCCCGGAGCGTGAGTAGATTCGGGATTGATGGTGCAGGCATGTCTGACATAGCAGCGGCGCTGTCGGCCCAAAAAGACCGGGACTGAAGCCCACTTTTTACTTGTAGGCGAAATTGAGTGTAATGACCACCTTAGTGCCTGACTGAGTATGTTGGGGGCGATGTAGAAAAGGTGCAGTGGTTGCAAGGCGAAGCAGACGTCTCTGATGTGGCAGACGAGGTGGAGGTACCTACCATGAGGGATGAGGGATGAGGGATGAGGGGTCACCTTTCAGGATTGTTCCTTCGTATCTTCCTGCACGGTCGCTACGGTTTCCCACGCTGGTGCCTGCCTATTGGCAATATGACCTCACATCAACATCTACAATTCCCGGCGCTACAGATCAAATAGACTTATGTAAGGTTACATGGATATTAGGTGAAATGGTAATATTTGTGCAAAGTATCAAGTGCAAAAAGAGGGGTACAATGAACTGGAGCCAGGTACCTACCTAGGTAGCACCGCCCTGTGATGGCTGCAGAGGACCCTGCCGCTAAGCCGAATTGGAAGTGGACTTGGGGATGTGCCTGCTCCCACCTAGTACTGGATCCGTGGCTTGTTACAATTACTAGTTAAGGCTAATAGATCTGTACTAAGGGTGGTTGGTTATATTATAACAAAAGGTCGGGGACCCTGGTCGGGTGGCTATATATTTATATACCTAATTATAATAAGTCAGGTTATAGTATAAAAATATATATTCCTAGGCAACTATTGCTATTAAATAAAACTATTTATATTTTTTATTAAATATTATATTATTTTTTTTTTAAAATAACTATTTTAATTATTATTAAATTATTGTTTAATATTTTTAATATAAAATATTATTTATATATTTTTTTATTAACTTTTTAACTAATTATATATTTTTTTATATAATTAATATTTTTAAATATTTTTAATTATTTTTAAATATTATTTTATTTATATATTATAAGCTTTT
>MU384223.1:0-12174 GCA_022495065.1 Xylaria telfairii | reverse complement strand
TTCTGTTCCTTTCTTTTAGTTCGTTACTTGTAGATTCCATGCAATACAACACTTATTGTTGGAGCCTTGACTTCATTTAAGTGCCACGCGTAACAAAAACTAACTTAATAAATTTAATATTATATTTTTTATATTTTTTTTTAATAATAAATATTTATTAATTTATATAAAATTAATTTTAAAATTTTAAATTTTATTATTAATTTAAATTTATTTTTTTTTTATTTTATTTATTATTATTAATTTAATATTATATATAAAATTTTAATATATTATTAAAATATTTTTATTTTTTATTAATATATTAGTTTATTTTTTATTTATTAATATATTTATTAAAAAATTTATATAATAAAATTTTTAAAAATTATAATAAAAATATTATAAATTAGTTTTTTTTTAAGTTTAATATTAAAACTAAATATAAATATATTTTATTTTTTATTATTAAAATATATTAATTTTTTTTTTAATATTTATAAAATATTAAAATTTTAAAAATAGCTTTAAATTTTAAATATAACTTTAAAAAAAAAATTAAATAAAATTTTAAATATAGTTTTAAATATAATAATAATTATTATTTTAAATTATTTTATAAATAATATAATTTAAAAATATATATAATAAATAATTAAAAATAATTTAAAATTATATATTAAATAAATAAATAAATAAATAAATAAATTATTAAAAATATTTAAAAAATATATACTGTTTATTTTTTTAAATTTAAAATATAAAAAAAAAAAAAAGGCTTTAAATATTTGCTTCTGCTTAAGGATATAAAAGGTATATTATAGAAAAAAGCCCCTGCTTTAACTACTACTTAAATTTAGTAGTGTATAGAGCTTGTATGTATGCTAAGTGGGTACATGGCATGTGTAGTGATTTCGCATGGCACGTCTAGGGGGACTAGTGATGCGGATGCATCGATGCTTCGATCCAAATCTGGTTGGCTGGGAGAGTTATGCAGGTCGTTCGGGTCTGCTATGCACCAACCAACAGTCTAGCTAGGGACCCCCGACTCCAATAGTACTTGCATTCTGCTCAAAGATGTCGTTACGACTCCGCGCGCGGTGGGGACTCGCTGCTGCAGGAGAAGTTCGAAACGGAATGAGGCATACTCTGCGCGATGGTATCCATGAGAACATGTCGAAAGTAGCACCAATTCGTCACGAATGTGCCACGATGCTGTTCATCACGGATGGACACACATACTTACATATTACTAGATAAATCTATCAAACCGCTGGAGATGATTGTACGCCGTAGCTCTGCCATATCAAGGTCTTAACGAATGACGAACCTTATGACCTACCTGCAAGAGATGTGATGCTGCCAATTGAGAGGTGGGCTGGTTATCAGCACTCTCGCACCTATAAGTTTGCCCAATGCCCAACCACCTAGGTGCCACTATCTAAGAGTAAACTTGAGGCATTGGAGCCAGAAACCTAGGCACGGATATCTGTCAAGTCCATGATGCAAGCAACACTTTGGGTGAAGAGGAGTTCTAGATGGTGTGGCATAGCTCCCTCCCACAAGAGCCAACAAAGATGGGTATCGTTCAATGTGTTGAGAAATATCCCCTCGCTTTCGAATGCGGTCGATGTGAGTTCTCTACTGCGTTGGCGCAGCTTACTTCGCAGCCGTCTCCTGCAGTGGTCGGCACTAGATACCATTCGCATGCTGAGGCCCTGAGCGCGTAATACATGTCGATGTTGATGAATTTCGTGACATATATGCACATGTCTAGGTTACTTGCCTATTGTCCTCCACGTAGCATCAAATCTCACGGCTTCTACTGACACCGAACGGCTCTGTAAGATCAGTGTCATGACATCCTTGCATTATCGGGATAAACCAATTCTCCCGCGTTTCGTTTAAGGTCGCTTTGGCTGTGCTAGGGTCTGCAGGTTCACTATCACCTTTTCCGTTTTCCGGTCGTCCACACCTGCAACATGCGTTGTTGGTTGCTCGTGCTTTAAGCTCTATACAGTGGGATACTTCCTTTCGGTTCCTCCCATAGCAATTGCTGTTAGGTCTGACATTCGGTGAGTGAACTGTTTTCTTTCTTTGGCCGGGCAACGACTTGAATCCCCAGTAATGCAAGAAGATGATGAGGCTTTTGGGCCATCTCAAACCCTGAGCTTCACCGCTGGTTCCTCACGCTGGCCTCACTTATTCGCCCGCCCGCTTACACCTTTGCTGCATTGAGAAGAAGTAGCGGGTACCACTCCACAACAACATCTCGCGTTTCTAGGGAGATGGTCGACCGACTTTTCACTTGTTCCCGTATTAGACTCAATTCTCTGGAGTTTGGTTTCAAAATGCCCAGTAACGAGCTAGCTTCAGGGAAGTTCAGTTTGCCATCATTCAGTGATTAGACCGTCAAGTCGCAAATCGCCACACCTCGCCCTTGTGCTTCGTCCCGCGGTTCAATCTGCCCCAGCCAACAGGTCAGGCTGCATGCCTATTGGCCTCCTGCAGAACTAGAACCAGAACCGCAGCGTCGTCGTAACGCAAATGGATTTCCGCACCAACTCGCCTCTTTTGGTCCAGACACCTGTTTACTGCCCAGAACTGGTATGCCATTGCCTGCGGTGCTGCCTCTTGACTCGACACTGATTGACGGACCCGAACTTGGTGGGAGTACAGTACCTCGCGGCTTTCGCAAGATCGACACTCCAAATGCCGGACTGAGAATCCGGGGAGCACTGGCTGGCATTCTTCCTCTTTCGGTGCCCGTCACTTGCCCGTTGTCTTACTCATCTCCTATCCTCCGGCACGCACCGGGTCGCTCATACCGAGAACTGCCTTCGTATGAAGGAGTCGCTGACTTATTTTTGCTGGGTTATTATTCCGCCGTGAGGCCAATTTTCCCTTGGACTTACATAGAAGGGTTTTGATCAATAATCGGCCTAGCTACCGTAGTACATGAAATCTAGACTCTGATTTGGTGAATTGTCCTCGATGAAGTTCCGACATGGTGCACATGTGCTACCCTGCTACTACTGCCCTATATTGAATTATCACTGTATATTTCGGCCTCATCAATAAGCACACAACAAAGACTCTTGCCGGAACTGAATCCGCAGCCAGAATCCTCCACTCCACGGGCCATCGTCGTCCATCATTCATCATCAGTTATCAACCATCTTTCCCCTCGGCTGCTATGCTATTATTGTTACTGGGGCTGGGGTTGAATTGAAATAGTTGGCCAATATCCACGTCATGTGCACTGCCCAGTTCGACCACCACACACTACGGGCTCTTAGCTTTCCGTATCGCCCCCATAATCCCACATATACGCAGTGCTGTAAATAAACCAAGTCTAACATCACCAGCACAGCGAGCATCAGTCCGGCACTCGGGTTACCCGTTTCTTCTACAATTGCCTACGTGGATGCGCATCGCAGTCTCTCTACAGCAAACGGCTCTCCGAAACCTCTACTCCCTCGCAGAGGGCCAGCAGGCCACGACAGGTACTTGTGACTCGCAGCGAGTTGTCGTGTCGAGCGAGGTCACCCGATCCCTTGTCTTAACCAGTCTAGGCGTGTCCGCCGCAGCAAGATCCGCTCTGCGTGCCCAGGTCACACTGCCCAGGTGTACCGTAGTTGCGAGATAGTTGCGGTGCTATCCAGTGGACCCAGCGGCCGAGCGAGGCGAATTTAGCGACGCTCCAAGCAACTAGAAGCGCTAACGAAGAACCGGCTGGCTGCTGTCAAGAGGCATTTGGGAGATCCCTCCTGGATGCGCCAGAAGCAGCAAGGACCCGTGCTAGCAGCGCAGCTGTGTGAGGTACATAAGGCACACGCGGCAACGTGCCTCAGGGCGGTACGTACCTCCCTCCGCCCGCCATCCCCCCATCTGGCATAACGGCGACATCAAGCCAGCCAGTCACACCCACCACCTGCACCAGCTGGAGCCCCAGCAGCTGTGGCACCAGCAGTGGCCATTGCCCTGGTTCTGCCCACTGGCTGGCGGCCACTGGCCTGCTCCCGGCCTATCACCGCGCCAGGGCAGGACCGCACAGTACCGCACCACCTGCCCACGGCCCTGCCCGCGCCCAGGTACCATGTACCATGTACCATGTACCAAGTACCAAGTACCGAGTAGCTGACCTTGGCCTTCCGGGTTAGGTAGAGGGAGATACAACGGTACCTGCACTACATCGCACACGGGAGGTAGCACAGCAGCACAGAGCGCTCCAACAGTAACCCCCATTCTCTCGCCCTCGCCCCCCCCAATCAAGCCTCAAAGTCAACCGTGAGCCCATCCCCAAATACTGCATGTGCCCCCCTCCCTCGCTCGAGTTCTTCTCCCTCCAGTCCTTGTTGGCTGCCCGACCCTTCTTCCAGTTCTTCGTTCGTGACCTAGTCACTATCTCAACAATTTCCGTTCCTTCTGTCAGACCATCTGCTCCGATCCGCGTTCGAATTACCCACGCCCTAGTAATCCCTTCCAATTACTTACTACTTCACTCCACCGGCCTCCCTCCCTTGTCCTGAGGTGAGGTTGATCGCGGCGATTGACTTGCCAACTAGTCGCTTCTGCCCCGGGACCGTCGTTTCTGCCGTCCCGTCTTTTCTCCCAAGCCAGTTCTTGACTGAATCTGGCTGCACCTTCTTCTTCGCTTCCAAGCCAGCTGTTTGTTCTGCCGGCTGTGTACTACCTCATTTTACCATTCCCTCAACGCCGGCTTCCTTCTCGTGACGTGTTTCAAACGCCAGCCGCTTGATCACCAGCCGCGCCACTTTATGCTCTAATTCATCACTGCTTTCGTAACTATTAAACACGGTTGCCGGAACCGATCATTCTATAACTGAGCCCTCGCTGGACGACTGCACTTCTAATCACCATGACTGTTCTTCCTCCCGATCCGTACAAAGTTCTTGGAGTCTCCAGAGATGCCCAGATACCGGAAATTCGCTCCGCCCACCGCAAACTTGTTCTCAAGTGTCACCCCGACAAGATTCAAGACCCGACCTTGAAAGAGGCGAAACAGATTGAGTTTCAGCAAGTACAACAGGCTTACGAGCTACTCAGCAATGAATTTGAACGTGAGAGATATGATCGTAAATTTGAGGTATACGAGCATGTAAGGGAACGGGAGCGGGAGAGGGAAAGGGAAAGGGAAAGAGCGAAGACGTCTGCCGCGAGAGCACCATCGTCAACACCCAAAGATCCGATTTACTACAATGTCAAAGACGCTTCCCCACGGTCCACTACATTCTCTAAATCGAGCCCATACGGGAGGACGCCGCCTCGGTCCTGGGAAGATACAACATCCGCACGGATTTTTGATGAAGCCAGACGTCATGCCAGGAAGGCTGCAAGTTATGAGAACGAGAAGCCTTCCAAGAGAGAGGAAGAGCGCCGTAGACGAAAAGAAGATGAGGAGTGGAGCCGCGAAAAGGAGAAGGAGAAGGCGAGGGACGCCCGGAAAGCTAAGGAACGTAAAGAGGAGAAGGACCGTAAAGAAGAGAAGGATCGTTTAGCACGGGACCGCGAAGAGAGAGAGAAGGAGAAGCGTAAAGAAGAGAAGAAGAAGCATAGCGATCGCGAGAAGGAGCGCGGAAAGGAGCGGAAGAGTGCTACCGCCGAGAAGCATCGTGCAAGACAGGTTCCAATCATTGAGGAAGACACTGAAGACGACACCTCAGATTCGTCGGACTCGTCGGATGATGACGTTATCTACGAACCGCCACCATCTAAGAGCGACAAGAAGAAGTCCACCAGTGGGCGCAAATCGGAAGAGATAGATCCTCCATCATCAGATCGCACTAGAAAATACTCTGGTAATATGGAAAACGCAATCCGGTATCTCACCCGGTCAGGCGGCAAAGCACCACCTGCTTTTGTTCGAGCGCAGACCTACTCTGAGGGGTCCTCCAAACAATACAGCACCCCTGCAGTTCCAACACCTCCACCAGCATCGAATACACCTTTCGCCCCTCCACCGCCGGTAAATGAACCAGAAGAAATATCGGAAGACGACGATGTCGCCAGAAGATCAGCAGCACGACCATCTCTCCGCCGCATGTCACATGACACGCCCAGGTCATCAAGGGAGAAGGCGTCGTTGCACAAGAAGTCCAGCTCTTCTAGAGAGCAACCGATCATTGTGGAGGCTGGTTCGCCAATTCGAGCCGTTCCTTCTCTCTCCCGTGCGCATACTGAAAGTTATGCTCGCCCTATCCCGGTACCGGGTTTAGACCGTGCGGACACGTGGTATCCATCAACAGATCGTGAACGCGATCGCCACGAGCGAAGTCGCTCGCGTCCTACCCCACCGATGTTCACAGAGGATGAGGAGTCTGAAGATAATCGAGAACGTCGCCATCGACGAAGTCGACCTACTCAATCTCCTGAACCTATACGTCGATACACCGTGGAGGGTACGAAGACGAAGAGCATTCCGATACGTCAAAAACAATATCATGAGCCGCCGCGTGGCGCGTACAAAACAAACAAGGCTTATGTTATGCCTAACTCCTCGGCGCGGGTTCAGCGATCGCATAAAGCATATACCCGTGATTACTATGAGGAAGAGCGGCCCCAACACTTCCCTGGAGGGGTCAAGTATTCGCCGCAATTTGACGAGCACGATATTTGTTACAGTGAACTTCCATACAGGGGATCATATCGATCAGATGTTATTGCTTAATGACAATATCATAGATACGAGGTATCTCTCATCTAATATTTCGGCGTTTTCGGATTGGTTTACCCCTTGGTTGGGCAGCTTTGGATCTGGCGTTTCGGGCATCTTGGCTTGTTTGACATCTTTGGCACATACAGAATTCTTTGAAATGCAGTAACGATTTGATGACATATTCGGATCATGCGACAGAGTGCGAAGTGGTTGACGATGTAGGGCGTCTCCCTGGCAGGATCGACAAGGAAGAAATTCGATGGATCGAGGTCTGCCTTGGTATATACGTCTTGCTTCCTGGACCACACCACTGATGCCAGAGTTTGCAATCAGCTTCTACTTTCTCAGCATTCGGCAACGACAGCTTATACGACAGACATGTGAAATCGTTACTACCGCCCTCAGCTTTTCCACGGTATTGAGGTGTTTATTTTTTTTATTATCTCTTGCCGCTCGTACCACGTACCATGCATCCTATACGACATATACAATTACATTTGCATCCAGGAGAGGACAGGCTTTTTGCTATAGGACGGTTCATAAGGGACTCAGCAGGTGACGGGGTTATTTAGTGGGCATTGTTATGTTTGGTCTGGTTTATTGTGAAGTGTGGTCTTCATCGGGAGCCATCTCTTTCGAGCCATTTAGCCTTTGGGGGGATGACGAAGATGAAGAGCTATTCCCAACTACGCTACACTCATTTTGATGCTACGAGCCGAGCAAATGAGAGGCCATGAACAACACACCACTCTGATGGCTGCCATTTAGCTTATCTCTATCTGGGAAGCCTCACTCCTCGCCAGGAGTTTTGACGCATCGTACATAACGTATAGTACATACATGGCGCTGTTGCTTCTCTTAGTTGCGCGGCTTGGGTTGCTTTTCTTCCTTGCCCCTGTGAGGATGCTAAGTATCCCCTGTTATGAATGGAAGTCATGAACCAAACATTTTACTCTTGATGTTGTTCTCTGCTTGATCCGGCGAGACTGTGCTATGTTACTCGTACGGATCACATGGTGCTGTGAGTTATGCGGTGCTCTGAAACATGTGATGACGTAGGATGGACGCGTGATTATATGGCCGCCCCTCAAGCTACCTATATTGAAAGCGGCCGTCCATTAAAAGGTGACTGTTTGGCTAGATCATCGGCGGCTCCGGCCTACTATTG
This sequence comes from Xylaria telfairii, assembly GCA_022495065.1. NCBI lineage: Eukaryota > Fungi > Ascomycota > Sordariomycetes > Xylariales > Xylariaceae > Xylaria > Xylaria telfairii. The sequence continues at coordinate 4,348 of MU384223.1, read as the reverse complement.
ACAACAAAGCTGGTTGGTGGCGGCCTATCGCTGCTCTCAACAGAGGTCTTACCAGCGCTAGTCGTCGTGTGGTGCTATGGCTTGTCATTCATCGTTGCCTCGGAATGCACCAAAGGGCTTGGCTTTCTCTAATGTTGAGGAGCTATTGTTGATTCTCGCCCCGGCCGGTTCTATAATTTGAAGTAATGACCACGTTGGTGTTTAATTTGACCTCATGGCTCTGGGATGAAACTCCCCGAGCTATTCGCAGACTCGGATCATCATACCCTTGATCTTAAGATCACATATACCCATGCCTTATTACTATCTTGAAAATAAGCCAAATGTTGGCAAGTCGATTCTATCAACGACCCTAAAGGATTCTATTGATCATACTCACAGTTGTACTACCTTAGCTAGGTACCTAAGTTAATATTCATCGGTCTCTGCATAAAGATAATGCCATATAACCGCAGTTTATATGTTCATAAATCGAATAAAACACCAGGCTCCTGATAACTGCTTCGCCGGTGACACATGTGTTCACACTCTATTCGACACAAAGCGCTGCATCCTGCTTATTGCTCTGTGGTTATTTCTCATCCTGAGGAGCCTGGGTTCTGTACGATGCTAGCTCAACGACTTCAACGAAATTCCTTCTCAAATTTTGGAGAATTTGGTGCTAGGATGCCAGGTCTCTAAAGATTACTTCGGGTTGCCACCTGGCTGATGATTCGTTGCCACACACCAAGACTGCCTTACCGCTCCGTACTAGAGTAGTACTTCTTGTTGTCAAAATGTTCCCTCAGCAGTGAATGACATCATTTGATACAGATATGCATTATGCGTCCCTATCAGAGGGTAGTTCAAATGACGTGGCTAAACTATACTCTAAGCATGGTGATTATATTGGGATCAAAGGCGGAGGGGACAAGTCATACGTTTCCACTTCTGTTACCCCATCTACCGATCATTATTCTTCCGTAACAATGGTACCATGTATAGCTACTTGCTGTCAATTCTTCTAGCCATTGGCTTGTTTAGCGCAATGTTTCAGAAAGACCCTCAATTAGATGACATGATAAGGGCATGTGCTGCTTGATAAGGAGGGCAGCTAAGACGAGATTGAAATCCTTGTACAGTTCCTTGGGCGAACGCCAAAATACGAGGTAATTATCCTACAAGTCGCTAAGTCTAGAATAGAAACTTAGTAAACTGCAACCTAGTCACTTGTCACCAGTACTAAAGACCAGCGCGAGGCTTCTACAGAGCAATATGGTTCATTTATATGGAGGATTATCAATACCAAGAGACTGGTAAAGAAAACAAATGTAACTCGTGAGATCAGTCTTGAAAGATATCAACAAGCTGTCCAATATTGCATATAAAATCTACCCGGTTTTTTGCATTTACAAGTATAAAGAGTCAGCTTCTCCAGCAATCTTAGTATACAGGCTCTCAGGCCACGATACCGATTAAGTATGACACCTTAATCAAAGCTTTCGAGTTTCCTTCTTTCTGTAGTCCATGAGCTGCCGTGGCTACTGACTGAGTTGCTGCCTATTACTGCAGCTATCCGGTGAGATATAGTAGCAAGTGAGACATTTCGAGATCGGTTTCGGCTACCACCATTTCTGTAAATTAAATCCTCCAAGTCGTGTTTATATAACTAGTGACGCCCTAGACTAGGCCCACAAACCCGTGGTAGTAGAAGGTACTAGCTAACTACTCATTATATACATGATCACAATGGTGCTGCAATGGACAACCCTCCCTTAAAGTAGCTACTTATGATCCTAACTGTTCTAGATTATATGCGATTGGTTTAGTTTAGGGACGATCTTGTTTAAAGCTAAGTTACCCCTAGGATAGCAACACTAATGTGACAAGGGGTTGTACTTGAGGGCTCCGGTTATAGGCCTTCTTTGCAGGTCTCGCGAACCTCCTCGACCAATAGTCTTGGGCTTCGAACGGTATGCCTTGCCGGAAGGCTGACAGGCGTTGGCACTTGGTCTTAGCCGTGTAAATCCCTCCGGATAAAATAGCTATCTAAAAAATAAATAAATTAATATTCAATTAAAAAGTTCCTTTGCCTGTAAATATTGATCATCACGATTTGACTAAGTCTGAGCGGGGCCAATGTTGGAAATACTTTTGAGATCACATAGCCCCGGCTCAAGACTCTAGACACAAATGAAAGATGATGCCACTGTCGGGTCTCCTCCTGTGTAGTGCTGAACCTTGGGATACATGCAGAGATCTCTTTCAACGTGAACACCGAATCCGTTTAGTCCCGAGGCTCGCAGCGTGTCAGGAGCTACACCCTTCTCCACCCAATCGACAATGTATTCTAACGTGGGAGGCGAAGACGGCCCGCAATTGAAGCAATGGCCGGCACCAGAAGCCACGAAAAATCGATAGTAGTCCGAAGCCTGTGGGTCCCGGTTCAAAACACGATCGTAGTAGTCGGTGCTCCCATTGAAGGGAATAGCAGCATCCACCGTACCGTGCCAGTTGACCATCTTGCCGCCCCTTTTGTTGAAAGCAGACAAATCTGGGTCCGAGGTTCCGATGATGGAGTCATATTCGTTGATGGAAGCGTGTATGAGTTCGTCCCATTCTTGGTGAGTTATCGCTCTGAGATCAAATGAGGGATCTTTTTTGACCCAGTACCGAGCCCACACAAGATTTGCTTCGGCTTTGCAAGAGCCCTCTTCCTTGCATTGAACCTGGATCGGGCCGGTGACTGGTTGCGTCAAGTCGGTCCCTTTGCTGAACCCATACCACTGGAACTCGCCAGTGGAGCTTCGAGGCCCATCCCACGTCTTTTGAATTACTTCTGCAGCCGCGGAAGACACTGTAGTCTCTGTACTATCACATTGAATTTTCTTGCCAACAACGTCGTGAGGATCGAAGTCGCATAGATCTATCCTGGAGATGATCCCATCTTCTAGGCCGTCCAGCTTGTCGCAAGCTGACACAACTGCGGCCGTGATAGCATCAAACTCGCAAGGTCGGGGATAAGTACGCATCTGGTCCATGACGAATGTCGGCCAGAAGTGAGAGAAGAAAAACTTAACCCAGTTCACGGCAGGAAACAGAGCGACAATACCATCATAGTCCTGTGGATATCTCTGCGCAAGCATGTGACCTTGCCTGCCGCCGGTTGAACCGCCGAAGAAGTACGAGTATTTTGGCGCGGTGCCGTAGAACGCTTCTTGCACCGCCTTGCTAATAGTGGCCGTGTCGTGTAGCGCAACGGAGGCGAAGTCTACGAGTAATGGCCAATTGACGTTTCCGGGGCTAGTCAGAGCCCAGGAAGGCTCGTTGGCTTCCGGGCCAAGGACGTCTGAAGAGTGCCCGCCGTCGGTGGTGGCAGTAGCGAATCCTAAGGCCATGATAGGCATCATCAAAAACTCTGCAACCATCCCTCCCCCAGTTGCAAAGACACCCCCACCGACTGCCGCAAATCTGTCGTTCCAACTATCCGTGGGAAGCAAGACGTTGACATTGATGGAGTCGTGCCAGCCGGGGTGTGTGTAGGTAACAGTGACATTGCAGAAATTGAGATCTGGGATCGGGCTGGATTCGGGCAGACCTGCTGCGAAGGGCCCAGGGATATATGTGTAATTGCGTTGCTCCAAGGCCTCAATTGAGAGTATGCTCACTCCCGTGATGTCAGGAAGAGAGAGGCCTGCCGGACTACACTTGACAGCAGAATCCAGCGGCATCTGAAGCGGCCATTGGCTTGCCCAGCCTGGGGGGTTCCAGTCGCCAAGCAACCCCCAATTCATCGTGAAGGTATTTCTGACTACAGGAGGTCTAACGACTCCCAAAAATCGAGGTATAATAGCAGGCGGTATAAACCACGACCTTGATACGGATGGCGATAATTCTAAATAGTAGGCGCTCGTGTCAGGAAATCACGAGGGAAAACAGATAGGAGGATGAAGCGTGAGGTCGGCCACTCTTAAACCTTGGCCTGTTTGCCTCGCCTGCCCTGCATATCGAGGCGAATCAATACCAAGCCTTAGACTGCATCATCTTGTGTCGATCTGGCTCACGCAGCCTCCCGGTTGGGGAAACGGCATCCTCGATGTTAGTAGTCGGGTAATCGATTATCACACGCGATTAGATTTGCGGACTGTCCTCATCCTGCATCATCTGGGCTCATTTCTGATTCATAATGATTCACTGTGACTTGGCTGTCGATGGAGTAATGCAACTTAGTTGACCATTCTGGTCCTAGTTGCTTTTCTGTGAGCCAATCTGCTTACACTAGTTTCGAATCGAAGTGTCAGTCTCCACCTAGAATTTACATACGACGCACGCACGCTTTTAAAATACACAGATTTACGCGTTTTTATTT
>MU384222.1:0-12259 GCA_022495065.1 Xylaria telfairii | reverse complement strand
AATTTAATAATAATTAAATTATTTTAATTATAATTAAAATTTATTTATAATAATTATATAATTTTATTATATAATATTATTTATATATTTTAAATATATATATATATATATATATTAATAATATTTATATATATTAAAAGTTTTAATTATTTTTTTAATAAAATAAATAAAAAATAATTTTATAATTTTTTAAATTAATTTTTATATTTTTATTTATAATATAAAATAATAAAAATAAATATTATTATATAATATATAATATTATAATAGTTTATTAAACTTATTATAGTTTAATAATTTAATATAATTATTTTTAATAATTATTTATATTAAATTTTTTTAAAAAATTTATTAATTTATTTATTTTTTTATTTATAATATACTTTATTAATTTAATTATTTATTAATTTTTTATTTATAACTAATATAATTATTTAATTTTAATAAGTTTATATTATTAATATAACTTTATAAAAAATATAAATAATAATTATTATAATTAACTATTTAATAATTAATAATTAATAGTTATAACTATATATAAATAAATCTTTATTGTTAACAGTTTTTAACCATTACTACTTACACTTATAACATATTATATATAAACATAATTGCAGGATATACCCTTTATAATTTGTATTAAGTGGTGCTTCCACGAGTAAATGTCTAGAACTAGGCCATTCGAGCTATCTATTCCCCGGACCGCTATTAACGCCCCGTTAACGCTGCGCCCGTTAACAACTCGTTAAAGCCCCGTGTACGCCGTTCGTTTTTAAGTTGTTCCTACGATTGATTTTTATGGTTGAGAATAACTTTGTTTGCTCCCGGCAGTTTGGCCACTTGGAGGCGAATTTAGGTACCCAACCAAGCTACACACAATAATGCTGCCGTTGAGCAACTAAACTGTCGACACTTCGTCTACGTCCTGTTGACGCTTTGTCAACGCCTGGCATATCTACGCCCTGTCGACTTTGAATCCCCTTCTCACACGGACCAAGCCAGGTGCCTACGCCTGCCAGCCTTCCGTCCAGACATACAGCCTCCCGGCAAGACACGCAGCCTCAAGGAGCCGCAACCATTGGTCGGCGAGTATCACGGGACTAGTAAGAGTCATAGAAGCCTCGTATCGCGGACTGGATCTGAGACAGCCAAAGGAGGGGTATCGGATAGATGCCTGAGGCGCCAGCCTTCCGGCTGTCTATAAATATGAGGCGTAGGTCGAGGTTGCATTCAGGACTGGATTTGGAAGGCATGGACCCTTTAGACCCAAAGAGAATTATTAGTTGAATAGAACACTGTTCCAAGCCCTTATTACATAAGCCCTTGTCACACCCCTACCCAAAAGACCACGCGCCGTTTGTACAGCCGAAATGCTTGAGTACGCTGTACTACGGCTGTGTAAGAAGGCAGGCGTTGTACGGTTTGAGTGTGTCACAAGGCATGGAGACAAAGAGACTCCTGTATATGTATCTAGGTTAGCCTACGTAGCCTTGAGACCCCCGTGCAACAACAAGAGTCTATTGCCTACCGTATACTTGGTTCGTGACAAGTAACAAACATCTATTTCCTTAGCGTCACTAACCAAAGTATACAGTAAGAGATCAACTCTTGTTGTTACACAAGAGTCTCTCAAACCTTCCTAAGCCTATTCTAAATACAGAAGTCTTTTCTCTCTATACCTTATAGCACTTAAGTTCCAAGTTGTTGCTTTAAGTGCACTGCTGCTTTAGAGCTTCAGATATCATAAGGCCTTATTGCATACATGGATAATTCAAGCGTGGTGCAAAGCACAGCAGATACTAAATTAAACCGCCTGATTGTAGTACAACTTATATGATGGTTATATTACCTTTCAAAATAGACCAAGGAGCCAGGCCTAGATTTGGTTGATGTAAATTGTTTACTATATACTGGTTCATGACACGAACCGACAAGATGTCTGACCAAACTAGTTAGCAAGACCTCGTTCAACGCGGACCAGAGCAGTCTTCAGACTCGGAGAGTCGCAGCATTGAACGCAACTCTCCAGATCTAGAGGCTCGCGGCATCGCACACGAGTCTTCCGACTCACAGACGAACAACGAGTCATGGCATCGGAGTTAATCAGAGTTATTATTATGCTATCTCTCATTGCCACGAGACGTGGTTAGGCATACTAGATTTACATTATTAGATATTAAGAGGAACTATAGCATGGTGCATCAACTTAGGGAATCATTATTATAGTATTAATGCTAGTAGAGTTAAGTATCCTAAAAGTTCACGAGTTTCTATTGAGCAACTTTATGTTGGCAACTAAACTTAGTCTTATGTATAGTGCCAGTTCGACCCAAGAACCGGAGACCCGGGTGAGTTAGGGGTCGGGGTTCTGGCCCCCGAGTCGTCAACAGGTTCACTATCACTGATCACAATTATCTCTTGTGGGGAACTCGGCTGCGGACCGCGGTGCGGCATACTTGGCAACTCGGGTGGGGTTCATACCTGAAGTCAGACAAGGGCTTATGCGCGTGGTCCGACTCGTCGCCTGTTGAGCAAGGCTCATCGCTAGTATCGGGTATCTGCGCTGACGGGGGAGACCACGTCGGAAGATCCCGCTCGCTTCCCCTACCGGTCGTAGGGTGGGATTGCCTGTCGTACGAGATCACCCCGCTCTCGCATCCCCGTGGAACCAGGAGCGGCTGTTGGGGCGAGTGGGTGGTCGGGGCGTCTTTGGACGTGTCACTGGGACTCTGAGTCCTCCCGACCTCAGATATTTCGAGCAGAGAGTCCGCATTAGTGTCATCATCATCCCCCAACTTACGTCGTTTGTGTGAAGTCTGTTCGACTGAGAGTCGCGTTGAGCCGATACAGATCTGTCTTCGTCGAGATGTCTCTATCTCTCTGCGCTCTGACATCACGAAGCAGCGTAGCAAACTAGCGATGTCTTCTTTGAGCGGGAGGTCTGAACTACGGACAACCTGGTCCGCAGATCCCCAGTATATCTCAAAGGTATTTCGGCATTCGCGATACTGATTAAAGCCGTGGAGACAAACAGTGTCTATGGCTTTGCATACCGATGCGAGGTCATCGACGGTCACCGCATAGGGGTGTAAATCCAGGTTTCCAGGCTGGGAACCGACGGGGACTGGAGCTGCGGTATTCGGCCAGCTTGCAACTATGGCGGTCAGCATCTCAAAGTAGGGCGACGGCGCTAGATCTTCGGAGTCGGCTTGCTCGGACGCGCAACGAAAAATGTCTCGGATGCTAGAACCGGCGAGCCGGGCCGCAGACCCTTGCAACAGTACGCAATGAGGGTCGGGGGTCGCGTTCAGGGGAAGCGGCCAACATCTGCGATCGTCAGTGCGATATATGACTGCCAATTGAAGCGCTGCCAGGAAGAACCATTCTTGTCCTCTCCAGACGGGATGCGTCAAGAGATGAGCGAGCTGTTCGCAGAAGCCGTCGTCCCAGTCGAGGTTACCCGAGCGGTCTGACTCGTATTGGTCCATTCCATCGACAGCGCGGTATACCAGGTGGTTAGATCGCGATATGAATTGCGGTGGGAGTTTCTTCCACAGTCGAAGGCTCACTTTCCAGAGCTGGATCGTATCGATTGTCGGGCTGTCTTCAGCCAGAATCCGGAGATCATCATCGAGCACCTGGTAGGTCAGGTCATTCTCGTCATCCCTAGACCACAAGACCCCGAATTGAGGCTTAGGAATCAAGTCCATCATGGCGTCATGAGAAACGCCCGGGCGTTCGTTCTTCAGCCAAGCCCTGGCTTCGCGCTTGACGCCTGCGAGATTCGCCATCTAACTTATCAATCAAGAATGGCGCGCAGATTACGGGTATCAGGTTGTGCTTCGTGGTAGATGATAACGAATGCCAAGTTTACAGTGATGGTGATTAGGCAGGTTGCATGGGAATTGCTAGCGCAGGTAGGTACGGCCATATGGGGAGGGGGGCGAGGTAGATGGAGGAAAAGACGGAAGTTCCACCACAGAGAACATTGAAGAGAGGAGCGAGCGAGAGTTGACCCAAGGCCACAGGCGGTTTCCTCACAGATTTAGGCATGACACCCACTAATTTGTAGTAGCCGCATGAGCGTGAACGCCGCATCCCCTGTTCATAAACTTAAGTGATGAACGTATGAATAGATCTGTCACGGAAAGCCTACAGTACTATACCACGACACTGCCGACGTAGACCATTATCAAGAGGTGTCTTGACGCTTGCAAGCACTCATACTTCAGTGTTAAAACCGGAATAAAACTAGTAGTATTATTACTATTATCATCAGCCTCACACGAGCAATAGCACAATACAGAGCCTTCCATATATAACCGAGAGCAGCCTACGATTGGCGATTGCGACACAATGTCGCATAATACCGCGCCGTCCAAATGGCCAAAAGGAGGGCTACAGACCCCCGCCGAGACTTTTTCCGCACTTCGTAGAACGAAGTCGCTGATCAACTTAGTACGAGGAGACCTTGATGAACTCACAGTTGCAGAGTCCGATAGAGCTGCTGACGCGGGAATTCTGGATTCTGAGGCCAGCGAGCTACTCAATGAGTACACTGAAGCCCTCGAAGCCTATAATGCTGGAATGGTCAAGGCGAAGGAACTTGATGACCGCATGAGAGACCAGGTGAGTGCACTTCGGGTAGTCATCGAAGAAGTCGGTGGCATGGGACAACTGTGCACCTTAACTCCACAGGATTTTCCGGAAGACTTCGTAGTCGCGCTGTACATGCTTGTAGTCAACGTGTCTGGTAATCTCGACGTGGTCCGAAACATTGGTGCGGGGCACAAAGCCTTGCTATGGAATGCAGAATTGGCCAGTCACCGACGCACCACTGGCCCGGCTCTCGCACAGCACAATTTGCACAGGATCCTAGATCGAAGCGACGCCGAGTTCTCGCAGAGATTATCCTCCGTGGCCCTCGAGGGGAGCGTGTCGCTAACAGACAAAGCCGAACTGCAAAAGAAATTGCAGATAACGGTGAAACATTACGACGACGCCACCAAAAAGCTCGAGAAATCCAAAAACTTGGTCCGCGATCTCAACACAAGAATTGAGGCCCTGACGAAGGCGAATGAAAAGCTCGAGGCGCATAATGCCGAATTATTTGAGAAGGCCCAAACTGGCAGTCGGGTTGCTGAGCTAACGGCCGAGTTAGTGCAGCTCAGATCCGATCTAGAGGGCAAGGAAGAAGTGTTCCAAGCGAGGCTTTTCGACCGCGACAGGAAGGAGTATACCGCCATGTTGCAGTCAAAAGAAGACATCACGGAGCTAGAGAGCCAGATTCGGAGAAAGGACATTTCTATTCGCAATCTAGAACGCGCAATGGACAGTCTCGAGGTGGAGAAGTCCACACATGCGAAAGAATTCGTACAGATGGATAAAACGATCCGAGATCTCAGGGGCGATTGTAGCGCTGCTGAGAGGGAGCTGAGTGCGGCTAGGGCTAGAATCAAGAACTTGGTCAACGAGAATGGCGCTCTCGTAAGCTGCAACGAAGCTTGCACGCAACGAAATGAAGAGCTGTTGCAGGAGGCGAGGGAGATGCAACAACGTCTAGACAACAGTACCCGCGCGTGCAATAAATCCGCCAAGCGTGAGGACCAACTAATGATGTCAAGTCTCGCCCTAGAAAAAAGGATCGATACGATTAACCAAGATGCGCGAAAGGTTCTCTCGGAACGCAATGGGCTTTTTGAGGAGCGCATCGGACTCAGGGGCTCTGCAGATGAGCTAACACGTAAAGTCCGAGCTCACGAGCAGGTGATTGAAGAATTTGAAATGCAGGTATCGTCGCTGAAAAAAGAAATTGAGACAATGCGAGCGATGCGACAACGCATTTCAGAACTCGAAGATTGCGTGAAAATGCATGAATCCGCTGCCCAAGGCCAATCGGATGCAATGGGCATTCTTGAAGAAAGGTATGAAAACCTTCGCGCCGAGGCAGCAACTAACAACAGCAAATGCAAAACCCTTGAACAAGCTAATGAAGGCCTTCGTACCGAGGCGGTGACTAGGAACACGGGTATTGCTGCCCTCCAGTCCAAGAATGAAGGCCTTCGCGTAGAATCCGCAGCTCGTATGGCAAAGATTGACACTCTTGAAGCAGTCAATGGACGTCTACGCATCGAGGGTGAAGACCGGGATCTGGAGATGAAGTCTCTCGAAGAAACTAACGACCGTCTTCGTGCCGAAGGTGCATCTCGAGAAAAAGAGATTGCCACCCTTAAGAGGAGCAACGACGAATTGCGTGCTCATGCTATCACTCAGGACAACGAGGTATTCTCCGCTAAAGCAGCATGTTCGAAACTGACGCAGAAGAAGGAAGAATGGGCACAGGCAGCATCGGAAGCTACCGACAGAGCCAAAACGCTCCAAGACCAGTTAGCGGTAGCTGACACAGAATTAAGAGAGGCTGCCGAAAGAGCCAAGTTCCTCGTGCAAGACAAGGAAGGACTTTCCGGACAGATTACACGAGCGACACTACAACTCAAAGGTTTTGAGGAAAAGCAGAAGTTGGCAGATATCGCACTAAGCGAGGCTCTTGTGGACCTCGATGCTCTGCGTAACGAAAGGGCCGCTTGGCAAGAAGAGCACCGATTACTTAAGGATCTCCAGGGTTCCTCATCCCAGAGACTAAGTCACCAGGAGGCGGAGCTACGGGAGATGAAGAGTAGACTTGAAAAGACGCTCAACGACGCCCGCGCACAGAAGGAAAAGCTGAAAACAGATCTAAAACAGGCTGACGAACGCATCAGAGCAGTCGAAACGGAGGAGGCGAAATATCTATCCATCTTGCGGCGAAAAATTGAAGCTGTGGGGCAAACAATGTCAGATGTCTTGCTAAACGAAAGGGAACGGGCATCACGCGTCGAAAGCTCGGTCCTAAAGACTAACGAAGCTCGACAAGCATTGCAGGAAGAGCTCGACCAACTAACCCGGGCCGTGACACAAAAGGACGAAACCCTTTTGGCCATGCGAAAGTGGGCGGCCGTTATCATGTCGATAAACGGCATTGGCAGGCCGAGTCCAGATCTGAGCCAATGGAACGACTTGGCAAAGAGCGTGGAAGACGGTATGGTAGCTCTATCTCTGCGCGATGAGGCCGAACTCGTCCCTCCCATGCCCAAAGCCTGCTGGTCCATGCTACGTCCATGGTGTACGTCAGACAAGGAAACCAGCGCACCCCAGCAGAGCGACATCGCCATATGGAGACTCTATAGCCTTTTCTTGGACAAGAAGCCCTTCACTCAAGAAGGATTCGCTTGTCTTGCGCAAACATGTGGTCAACGCACGTGGGCTCTCCCAGAGGTCGATACCGAATTTCTTTTACGCTACGAGGCAGTACTCACAGATCCAAATAGATCGCCTTCACTAGGTGTGGTCGTCTTTACAATTGCGATGTGGCAATACCTAGTTAACGTTCTCCATCCTTCGATGTCCGGACGTCCCGAGCTCTACAACGAAAGACAAATAGCATTAGAGACATACATCGTCACGAAGGCACCATCGCTTATGCGGAACTGGTTTGAGGCCATGAAAACCTACGAGACAGATTCTATTCGAGATTTCTGTAACTCAAACGGCCTATTCTTCGACTCGGAAGATCTATTATACCTAGTGTCCGACCCCGAGATATCTTGGGCACTGATTGTCAACTTCAAGACAATGACATGGCGGGTCGTGCAGTGCTCGCGAGGGTCTTTTAGTGACGGCGTACGAAAATTCAAGATCGAGGCCCCACGAGGCAACACCGAGGATGATATCTCATTGTCAGTTCCAATCAAGACCCACCTTGGGTGGTTATTGGACGTTTTCATTACTGGACCAGAACCTACAGAGCTCATCGAGGTCGACTAGGTATTATCCTACAATTAGGCGCTTGGAAGCCCTTTGTGCGAGGAGTACAAAGTTCATGTCGAGGGATTTACAGACGATTTGGGCCGAACAACACCCAAAATGGGGGCTGAACCATGGGTAGGTAGTTGCTGTATTGATAGTGATGAACCAATAAATAATATCCAGCCTCCTACACAGATTAGTTGACAGCGGTACTGTATTTCAGTGAGTACCTAAGTACATTGTAGCTATTGATCTTGTAGGGTCGGTGACTGCTCGCCTCGCCCACTGGCAACTAAGTCTTCGAGCCGAGTTACCTAAAACAAACAAACGGGAACCCCCACATACTACTGACATCCCACACCTTTTAGTTTTGATCGTCAGAATCGCACAATATTTACCTATTCTGACGCGAAAATGCCGACGCACAAAACTCCAGAAGACAAAGTTACTATTGAGCAGGCGAGGGGGGCTATTAGCTCCGTCCTGACATCCAATGCGAGAGAGCCTATGTGCATCTACCTGCGAGGGGATCATGAAAGACCTCTCGGTGACATGCCATTCGAGATATGGCAACTGTGGGCTCAAATCAACACACCCCGACCGAGATTTGTTCTGCTCGAACGCAACGAAACAGCTGCAGTGGAAACTCAGATCCGTCTGAAGTCTCAGGCAGCACCAGACGTTGAAATCAAACTTCAACGGGATGACTCAGACTATGCCCCCAACGATGGGTATAACGAAAAACAGATAATAATCAACTGTGCAGCCCACTTCTTGCTACGGGAACTGGTCCAGATTCCGCAGCACGGACAAGCAGTTGTGATCGTGATGAACAATTTGGCTCATCCTGCCACAATATGGGATCGCGTTTGGATTGCTGGCATGGCAGCATGGATCCAACGAGTTTCTCCCAACATACGGGTGCGATGCTTTATTACAAGCAGGGGCCAGACCTGGCCCGAAACGATGCATGCTCCGGCGATCGTCGCTCGCGTAGTTGTGAAGAGCGCTCCGCCCCCTCCCACGCAAAATGTATATTTGAACCAGGGAGGCATTGAAGATCGGATAAGCGAGGCCGTCAGATTTACCGAAAACGTTTTCCAACAAGACCCGAGTGCCCATGTCGCCTTCATCCTCGACGTTACGACGAGCGCATTGGTTTTTCCCATACTACAACGGAGTCTGGAAGAGAAAGTTTCTACCGGCCGATCAAGTCCCCGAACCAGTACTGATGCTACTATGCAATCCGGCCGAGAGGGAGCTGGCGTTCAAGGGCACAAAACCCTCAATGAACCTGGAGAAACCCCCGAAGGTCCCTCCGATAGACCTAATAACGACGTGGAATATGAAATTTCCTTCGTTAATAGCCTGTCTGAGTTAGACCAGCTAGTGGGACTGGGCAGAAGCAATCGCAAGGAACCACGTTTGCTCCTTATAACCGTGAACATTCAGCAGCTAGACGGATACCATCTAGGCCTGCGCTCTTTGGTCATTTTTGAGCCTTTTCAGAAGGTGTCACTGGACTTGAGTGACTTTCTTCAGACTCTGGTTACACGGAATCTCTTGTCAACAAGTGAGATTGAGATCTGCTACGATTTGCTCGAAGGGTGCCCTGCCGGTCCCCAGCAATCTCTCGTGCGCTGCGTGTTGGACGACGAAGACCCCAACGCGTCATTTCATTATGACTCCGACATGACGGCACTGCTATTCCTAGCAATCGGCTTTGGGGTAGTGTCCCCGCTGGCCCGGCGCTACATGGTAGTGGACGACGACACCGAATCCACCGCGGAAGTTTTTCTACGCCGACTACTTGCGAGGAAGGCGATCATAGAGCTTGGTGAGAATTCCCAAAAGGGTCTATCACCTGCAGGCGCCGAAATGAATCGCAGATACCAGTTGGGCACGGGTCACGCGCGCCGTGTCTTCCAATACATGGTTGAGATGCAAGAAACCGATCTCAACTATGCTTGGCTGGCTACCACCACCCGGAATCTCGCAGGCAGTTATAGCGATATTATGGAGCGGGATTTCGACCTGGCCCTTTGCCGTCTGTCAGCTTTTCTTCACACGGCCAAGAGGTCCTCCCCAATTCTATTGGTCAATGCAGAGCTCGACATCAACACGGTCATGGGTGCCGCAGCCAACAACTTGGATGGAGTACTTTATGATTGGGAAAGAAGAGGAAGTGTCTGGTATAATGTCTTTCTCCTAGACATTGTTAAGAGAAAAAATATTCCACTCAACTCAACGAGGTCGGATTTCCAACCTAGACCAGAGATTTCAAAAGGTCTTTTTATTAATGCTGAATCTCTCGGCCACGTAAAAAGCATGGCTAAGACACTTACAAGGAGATTAGGTATCGCTGGTCCTCTTTTCAATGACTCGATCGACGAACTGACAAGTACCCGCCTTCGGGGGACATACACATTGTTCGTACAAGCCGTGGTTGATGCCTATCCGCACAACCTTGTTATGCTACTCAGTAAAAGTCCAGAAGACCCGTATGCGTGTTTTGCGTGGGACCTCACATCACACCAAATTCACGGGTTGAATGACCAGTCCTTCCACCGCATTCGATTACAGAAGGTTTCCGGCAAATACAAACGGGTCCTTGCGGTATACCTAACACTAAGGAGTGTTAGTACAGAGCATCACGAGACCTATGTGGAGGACCTGCTTGTAATACCGGAACAGGTCATTGCTGATTTAAAAACAAGGCCAGAAACGGATGTACATAATCTCAACTTTCTCTAGTTATTTGTAGCAGCCACATGACCACAGGTCACCTGTATGGTAGGCCATACGTGCAATCTCCGACATTAGCAAATTCATGATAGCATGATTCACCACCTTGAGCACTTCACATAGCATTTCGGCCAGGCCTCTGAGACTTAGTCCAGATCTACTACTAGGTAGTAATTTACTTGCCCTTGCTCAGGATCGTCATTTCCCCCTGTGTGTGGCCACTACGATTCGGCAGCTCGTGAGAGCGATGACACAGCCTGCCGCTCGATTACTTATATGGCTACATGAGGTGCAGTGTGCGCGTGTAATAGCATAGTCCACCAGGAACTCTAATTCCGATGAGGAGTTGGGGTCTAATGTGTAGGTAGTGCAACGAGCGGTTTAATTTGCAGGTTTTCACGATTGTTACCATGATACCAAACTAAAGGCATATAGGTATTAGATACATAGGTACCTGGTGGCTAAACATGCTCCATGGTACCCGGGTACCTATTCAAGTCATCGCAAGGCCGCAGGAATCCCCCCGGTACCTCGCCCCCTGTTAGGCTTAAAGATTTTAGACTTCTATGAAAACAAACACGCCAACTCACACAAGCATTCTTTCAACTTACCAACTAATCGTTCAAATCACTCGCAACTTCAACATCTCAACTTCAACGTCGTCTTCCCGCAACTAGACTCTCGGCGCCTCTATCATACAATAGCGGACAATACTTGTGACGATTTTGAAGTCAAATTCTTCTAGGGTTGGACTATGGGTACCCATGGGTACCCACGAAAAGCCCATGGGTTTTGCCAAGGACCTAAAACCCATAAACAGAGCCCATGGGCTGCCAAGGATACCAAGAGCCCATAGGTACCCATAGCTTAACAAAATAGATATAAATATATAGTATAAGCAAAAAAATATATTAACGAACTTTTATTATCTTAATAAATTAATAAAATATACTAATTAATATTTTAATTTTTAAACAAACTAAAAATAAAAATAATATTTTAATTTATATTTTAATTAATACTTTAATTAAAAAGCAGGTTATATTTATATATTATAGCAAATTACCCAGCTTAGATCTTTTTATTTATATTATTTTAAATATTTATAGTGCTGGACGTGTTAGCAGGTGTACTAGTAGTAGCAGTAGTAGTATTTTTAGTTTTTTTTTTTGCTTTTTTTATTTTTTTTGTTTTATATTTTTTAAAGAATTATAGCTGCTTTTTAACAGCTATTGCTTTTTTTTTTATAATTTGTTTAATATAGCGTTTACGTCCTTTTATATTTGTAATATTAGTTTAAGCATAGTAATTTAAAAAATTTAGCAGTTTTATATTTATATATTTTATAATTTTTATAATATTAAAAATTAAATAAAAATCCTTAAATATAAAAATTACACGTTTAATATATAAAATAATAAAATTAGCAGCTAATAAATAAATTAATATATAAATTAATATATAATTTATTATATAATATATTTAATATTAAAGTTATAATTATAGCTTTAAATATTTTATAAAAAATGTTTATAGCAGCGGCTTATATACAAAAGCCTAGTTAAAAAAAATATAATATTTTCTAGAAAATACGGATAAAAAAAGTTTTTTTTAATATAAGTTTAAAATAGCGCTTAGTTTAAAACTTATATATATTCTGTAAAAT
>MU384221.1:0-12280 GCA_022495065.1 Xylaria telfairii | reverse complement strand
TTTATATATTAATATTATTAAATTAATAGTTATAAAAAGTTTTTAAAAAAAATATATTAATAATTAAAGTTTTAATAAATAAATTATTTTTTTTTAGTTTTATAAATAAATATTTTTTATATTAATATGTTTAGTTATTTTTTTTTTATTTTTTTTAATTTATTAAAATCTTATACTAGAAGTTATAATTATATAATTAAACTAATAAGTGCAGTAGCGTATTTTACGTTGTTTTTTTTTATATAAATATTTTATTATATAAAAATATTTTTAAAAGTAAATCGGAATTGTTTAAATATATTTTTAAAATTAGTTACTGTAAACTTTTAAAAACGTTGTTAGTATTTTTTTAATATTTCTTTAGGTGTTTAAATTATTTATAGTTAATTATCCGTAGCGTTAAATTTTATTAATATAATTAATACTTAGGTTATTTTTTATTTATAGTTAGTAGTTGCTAGGTTAATAGTTTTTTATTTTACTGCTATATAGTTAAATTATTAAATAAAGGTTTTTATTTGTTTAGGGATTAGGTTTATTAGGTTTTTTAATTTATTTATATTTTTTATTTTTACTGGGTTGTTATTCTTTAAGTTGGACGGACCGAACAGTTTTTACGGGTGTTGTTGTTATAGTTATAGTTGTAGTTGCTGTGTTTTCGGTTAAATAATATTTTAGCTAGTGCTTTGCGGTTATATAATATTTTAAGCTGCGGTTTCGCTTTGCTATGCTTTTAATATAGTTAATTCTGTAGTAGATTTATAGAATAAAAAGCTGTATAAGTTATATATATTAAAAAAAAAAAAATAATTATTTATTATAAAATATCGAGGTATTCAGGAGATAAATTATATATAGTTTAAAAGTTATAATTATATAGAAAAATTTATGTAAAAGGAGTAATTACTAGTGTTACTTATATTACTACGATATAAGCTTCTAGTTACGTAGCAGTGATTTTTTTAACCTTATTAATTTATATTGTTAAATCTAGTAATATTAATTAATGTTAATAAGTATATGTATGTATATAAATAATAAACAAATTAAAATAAACAAATAAAATAAATATAGGCGAGACTAGTAGTATTATTATGTCTGGCTAAAAACTATTTATTGGTGCAGAAACATACAGACTTTTTATGCTGGCGGCGATTATGGCGGAATGTGGCGGAAGGTTGCGGAAGGTATTCCGCTGCCTGGACCTTTTGCGTTCCATGCAACTATTAATATATTAATTATTAGCTTTTTTTAATATAATTGTTTAATTTAACGTTTTATAAACTTTGCGTAAAGTTTACTATAAAAGCAAAAATAACAGTAGATTTATAATATTTACGTGCTAGTTATATAAATAAATAATAGATTATTTTATTTACGTAAAAAAATCGTTTTTTAAAAGCAGCAAAAGCTATTTTAATTTACTAGAATTAGTTAATTTAGCCTTTATATTATTAAAAACCTTAATTAAATTTTAAAAATAATAGCCAGTTATTTTAAAAACTGTTATTAAGTTATATTTAATAAAACTAGTATTATAAATATAATCTAACGCTTTAACGAAATTTATACGCGTAAAAAAAACATATTTTTTTTATAAGTGCTTTTATAATATTTTTTAATATTATATTTTTATAACCTTAAAAATAAACAAATCTAAGGGCTAAAAAAAATACATAAAATATAATAATATAAATAATAATATAATATTATATTATAAGTAGTACTTTTTAACAGTAATATTAATATAGCTTGTAAAATTATTAAAGGTTAAAAAACGCCATATTAGTTTTTTTTTTAATATTTTTAATATATTTTTTTTATTTTTTAAAATACTTTTATAATTATTTAAGGTCTTTTTATACTTGTTTATATTAAACCACTACTATAAAATAAATAGCTCGCTTGTTATAAAATTAACAGCCTTGGAATAAAAAATAAAAAACTATTTAAAAAAATAGCAGTTAAAATATTTAAAAAAATTAAGCTAAATTTTTTTAATAGCAAAGCTGTTTTTTAACCAAGTAAATTATATATAATTATTTATTTTAATATAAACTTATAATATAAAAAAATACCTTTTAAAAATTATATATAATAAAATAACCTCGCTAGCAGCGGAACCACTTTTAATACAAGTACTGCTTTTGCGGTTCGCAAAATCTGCTACTTAAACAAATAATTATTTCTTTATAGCAATCGTAATAATTTTAATATCGCCTGTAAAGCAGCCGATATAAATACTAGTTTTATTAATGTTTTAGTTGTTTGCGTATTTAATATTAAAAATTATAATTATATTAAGCCGTAGTTCGAAGTATTCTTTAACCGTGTTAATTTATTATTTAAAGTTAAATCTTAAAAACTTAACAGTTCTTATATAAAATACGTAAAGTTTTAAGCAATCCTTTTAAATCTTAGTTATTATAAAAGCATTAATAAAATCTCTAAGTAGTTCTTGCTACGCAAAAAAATTATTAATAACCTGCTGTACTAATAGTTTAATAACTAAGAAAACACCGCGTGTTATAAAACACACGTAAAAAATAAAAGCTTTATTTTTTAATTTTAATAACTTTAAAAGCTTTCTACAGCAATTTATTAACTTTAAGTTAAGCTTGCTTTCTACTAAAACCTTTGAATGTTTTTAAATCGTAAAATATAAGGTTTTAATATGTTTAGCAATATCTCGAAAAAAAAAGGCCTTTATTTATTAATCTATAAAGTATATAAGTTTTAGTAGCTGTTATAAAAATTAATCTTTATAAGCCTAGATTTATAAAAAAGTTAATTTTACCTTCATAAGCTTTATAAAATTATCTATATTTATTGCGTTTTTTTACGTAGTATAGCGCTGTTTTAATTAAAATTAATTAAATAGTAGTAAAATATAACAGAAGAACAGTTCGTTATTAAAAATAAGTGTTGTTTTAATAGTAAACGCTAACAAAATTTATCCCTTAGCGACTGCAGGTTGATTCTTAATTATAGGTTGGTTCTGATTTTTAACTCCCACTCTATGCCAACAAAGGGGGGTCTCCAAGGGTGGATCCACTAGTAGTAGGTTGTAAAGGATAAAGAGTTACGGGCTGCGGTTATGACCACCCGTACTACCAAATAGCTTGTTCCGCGAATTCACACATTCTTTTTAGTTCTTTCCTTGTAGATTCAATGCAATACAGCACTATCTTCTTTGTAGTGCGACGCATAACATGGAGTAGATAATATAAAAAGCCCCGTGCGGGGTCCTATATATCTACTGTCCTTCGTACCTGCCACACGCAGCCAAACCCCTAAAAAGCAACTGACTATTCTAAATACTATCGCAGGTAGCAAAAAGAAAAGGAAAAAGAAAAGCAAGGCAATGTATCCCTGTTTAACGCGAGCCATTAATGCCATCCTTACGCGTGCCCTCGCATGTGCCATCGTGCGTGCCATCCTCAATGCTATTCCTGTTCTTGGTCTTGGTCTTAGTATTAGCGGTTGATCTATGGGCGGGAACTGTATAGGTCTCTGGCGTTAATTTGACAGCCGGCGGGTACGACTCATCCTAAACCAAAATTAATATTGTATTAAAAAAAGGAATTGAAACAACTTATAATGCTAGTTTGTGAGAGAGGCCAGTTATGTTTTTTGCTTGTCCGATAATTAAAGACTTGGCCACGGTACCGAAGTAGAAGCTCTACCTCGACGTCTTGGATTAGCTGGATCTCGTGGGCTTTCTTGAAAAGTGTGACACGTCTGGAATAGAAACAGGCCTTGTTGTTGGTGAGCTCTCTCTCTTGTGGGTTTCGTGGCTTTCGATTTGCATCTTTTCTTGGCATTTTGTCTAATATAAGCAATTAAGTTAGAAATAATAGAGAAGAAGTACGAAATTAGGATACCTCGAATTGCAGCGATATTATTACTTATATACTGCGCAAGTATGTTTGTTTATTTCATCGGGGAAGCCTTCTTAAGCAAAGGCTTTATAAACAGGTAATGTAAAGTAACTGATCGTTTTAGCTAACGCTGTGCAAAAAACATCCTAGGTTACATAACGGAAAACATTCTACCTACCTACCTAAGTAGGCTGCATAAAAAAAGGCTTCACAGATATTAGCTAGTTAGGTAGTGCGGAAAACCGTGGACATTATAGATCCTAGCTAAAGGCTTTACGTTTTAGCCAGTTAGCTCTATGCACAAAAGAACCTCGGAAGGCTTCATTTATACTGTGTAATAGATAACTTGGAAGTAGACTATGTAAGAGAAGGCTTCATTTATACTGTAGGATCTACCTATGTAGGTAGGTAGCCTGTGAATGTGAAGGCTTCTGAGTACATATGCAAGAGCTCGGACCATCGTGCTACCTCCAGGTGTATAGCAAGTATTGGCATATCGCAAGTATCGGCGTATAGCAAGTATCAGCGTATATTTTGGGATGTACATACCAAGTAGGCGTAGCACAATACATGTACCAGACTGCTGGCCCTTAGGTATGCGGGGTCTTGATAATAACACTACCTACTTACAACATACAGTAGTCTGTTTCGGGTGTTCGCAACTCAAACTAACGCAAGCAATATAAGTTTGAGCAGCAAATTTAGTAGTTAGCACTCTATTGTTTAAGTCTATCTAAGTAGGTAGGGTTATTATAGTTTGTTAATAGGCCGCCGGTTATAAACCCGGATATGTATGTGTTCAAGGGCAGCAACGATATGTTGGGGGGGGGGAGGTTTGGAAACTTTTGAATCGTGGTTATTATAGTCTTTTGGTCTTCACTAACACCTGCACTCCCAAACATAGTTAGTGGATTGCAGTCGAACAGCTCCAGCCCATCAGGCTCTCGGTAGAGCCTCATATAAAACAGAGCTGCCTGAGTCAGTCTTGACTCGTATTCTTTCTGGTTATTCCTTGATGTATGACAGTACTGGGTTAGGTATCCCTCGTCGCCGAGAGACGGTGGCTTGGATATAGACGCTTTCCACTCGTCCAGCTTGCTATGCAGCTCTTCCAAGGAGCTAATACACGCCTTAAGCGAGTCTTGCATCCCGACCAGCCTCTCGTCCAGTGCACGGCGGTCATCCTGTTGTGCTTCTTTGAGTGATATGATCTCGTCTCGGACGATCTCCCGAACCCTCGCTTCAGTAGCTATCCCGATTTGAGCCTGTTTAACCTCAGCTAGCTCAGTTCCTACGACGTGAAACTCCTCCCGCAGCGCGCTCAACTCCTTGGTCAGCGACTCCGCCTCCTGCTTTCGGCGTTCCGCTTCCTGCTTCGTTTCTGTATCCCTCTTATTTTTGTAGGCAGCTAGTTCCTCCGTTAGATCTTCTCTAGTTAACAGCCTCGGCCGATTTGCCAATCGCGTATCCGGGTTGTCGGAAAGACTCGGCCCTCGTTTTTTACCGGCATACGGATTACCGCCTTGTTCAATACTTCCAAAGCTTGCCACCGTGGAGCTGCTTGTTGTGTGGATTGGGGCAGCCTGTGGTAATGCACCTGGTACTACCTGAGGTGTTTGGGATGGTTGCCCGTTTTGGGTTGGCGTCGGCGTTAATTGAAGTGGCAAGGTTTGGTGGGGTATGACTGTCTTCTGGGTTGCTGGTATATCAATTGTTTTCGAGCTTGGTGCGAGACACCTCGGATCCACAGAAGGGTTCTGTAAAGATAATATGGCAAGAAGGTAGTGTTTTGCGTCGTCAATTGTATTATCGGACCCTTCGTTTGCGTCTGGAACGATAATAAGCGGACGTTGAGATATATCGTCTAGTTGTGTCGACTGTTGGAATTTTTTTTGGTAAATGTGCAACTGCCAGTCAGTTAGGATGCTTTCATCGTTGGCATGAACATCCAAAAGCGCCTGTAGCTGCCAATCTGTTAATTTCAAGGCTGTGCCCACCGAGTAGCCAAGCAAAAATGGTTTGCGATGGCGGCTGTCGGCTTGCTGATTTGGCCGGTCCCGAATGTTCTGGATTAGGGCAGCTGTCCGGAGCCTTGTAAGCGATATGACATCCATGACATATTGGTTAAAATCGGTGTAGCGACCGATACCGAAGAGAAGCATATGAAAGAAATTAGCATGCTGCAAGGAAATACAGCGTGCGATCCCATCGGCCATCTCACTGATGTCGCCCTTGACGAGCTGGGCAAACTGGTCAGTGGTCCTCACATACTCGGCATAGCGAGGACTCTTCATTAGCTCATGTTGGCGATCTTCGATTTGCATGTCGCATCCTTGGGTCTGCAGACCGGACAGCTGATTGTCTCTCATATCAAGCAACATATAGGCATCGGCCGTCTTAGCCCAAGCCGGCGCATTTGAGAGACTGTTGAGCCTCCTAACGCTCTGTATTATAAGCGATCGCGCTACTATCTGAGCATCGAAACTCGTTGAGTTACGTATCTTCTTGGCCTAGAACTTACACCAGGCGACAAAAATGCTTCCTTTATGGCTTGCCTTGCCAGCGAGCCATTCCTTAAGCGCTGTTGTTGAGCGGGTGGTCGCTGGATATAGGTGGTTGTATAGTTCCCGGGCTTTCGCAGTGGTTTGATCATTACTGTCTGGACAATGAGACTCCGAACTTGGGGGATCGCGTCCTTCCTCCTGCTGTTCTGAATCGTCTTGGTTCTCGTTAAAGGGCGTCTCGCGGATAATATGACCTATCACCCACGGCTGCACCCATGCTTGATCTTGCAAGAATGGCCTAATGTCTTCTTTGCATCGTATAAAGTCTTCACCGAAAAGCCGATCATAATCCGCCAGATAGTCAACCAAAGCCTTCCGTGGCTCTTCGGGCTGGAAGACTCCATCAAGATTTTCATTATCAAGGCTTTTCCAGTAACCGGTCTGTTGCACGTCTAACTTCTCGCGGTCGGCGATCATCCATTCGATTCCTAACGCGCTGATCTGTTCCTTGTATTTGATGTGTTCGGGATACGCGATGATTAAAAGGGCCAGCAGCCCCGCAGGCGAGTGAAGTCCGGGCGCTTTCCACTCCGCTTTCTTCCCTATTAGCTTTCCTTGATCATAAATAGTTTTGGCCTCTTTCGAGGCCTCTTTCCAGTTGCGCCCCCGTTTCATCCATTTCCTCAACTCTTGCCATGTCTCTTCGGTATATTTGGTTGCTTTGTGTCGAGATACTGAGCACGCATTGGGGTGGCAGAGTAAGAATTGCATGATCTCACCTCCCCGGATATGTTTGAACTTGCCGACGAAGCCCTGCGGGAAAAATTCATGCATGAAAACATAGAACTTGGCTAGCATTCTTCCTTGTATCGCACCGTTGCGTATCCTGACCATAGCCTGGGCAAGGCCAAGAAACCAGTCGCGCTCATGACGTTCTTAAACAAACTTCAAAGTTATGGGCTTGGACAAGAGGGGCTTCTGTTGCGTAGGCAGCTAGTCAACGGAAGATTTTGGAGCCATGTCGCTGGTTTTCATTCGCTAAGTCGTTGAAAAATGTAGACTGAGAGACAGGAAATCAAAAAGTCGAATAGAGACGTGCAGACTTTTACGCTATATAAATACTATCGGAAGCAAGGGATGCTACAATATGTAGGTAAATTGAAGGAGCAGCCCTTACTTACTCTTTACTTCAATCGTCCCCTTGCTTAAAGAAACCCTGCCGACAAACGAAAATACAAAGTATAAGCTGTCATATTTTGGTAAGACGTTCCAAGTACTGTTGCATGTGGCTTTGTGTCTGGCGCAACCGGTCTGTTAATTTAACGTATACTTAAAGAAGTAGTAGCCCTTTTTCTTTTCTTTTTTTCTTGGACTTTAACATAGATACAAGGGGTTGGTATATAGAATGTTGTAAGCTAAGCACAAATATAGCAATAATATTTACAAATAGAAAAGAATTGCCGTGTAAAATAGATATTTATTTTTGCTAGCATTTTTATCTAATTTAGAGTCGCAGAAAAGCTCTGATCAAGATTCAGGTAGTTCTTGGCGACTTGACCCCATGAACTAGCAGTGCATGGACCTGAAGGTGCTGCATATAATTCATCGTAATCGCTAGAATGCATATTGGGCATGTGGATTTGTCATTCGGTCCCATGTGCCGAAGATGCTTACGGTAGAAGTGCCTGGTGACATCGGTTGTGCCGTGGAAGGAACGGCAATATGTATTGAAGTTCGGATCATCTGGAGACAATCGCAAAGCCTTGCCAACTGTCACGGAACGCTACGGATTAACCCCCGGGGACCGGGGGTATCGGGCACGGGCCCATGGCCCGTGTATATATATACTAGCTAGATAGTCCTCAGCCTAGAAAAGGGGTTTTCCCTCCTTTGTGCAATAACAATAAGTCAACACTGGCCCTACCAGCAGTTAGAACTGTGACACCAACACATAAAAAACATCGCTTGAGTTTCTCACCAACAGAGGTGATTATTACCTATTGTACGTTAATCATCGGAGCTAGACGATAGAACACTTGGAGGACTTACCGATTTCCTTAGTAAACAAATACGTGTCTCTTCCGTCTCTTGCACTTCAACAGGCGCAGTCAACAACGCTTTTACCATTTTAGTAGAAGGAAGCTCGTCTACATGGCAGTATGACACGATCAGGTCAATAGCATTTGCCCTCCTCTTGTACTGTGCGTCGAGATCTGATGTTAGAGGCGCCGTTAGTGCCTCTACCAATCTCTCCTGGAAGACGGACCAGCCCGATGGTGCAGCTTTCAAGCTAGGCTGACTGAACTGGCCGATAGTGTTTCCTTGGATCTGCCAATCGACGTCTTTCACACCCTGCTCCTCCGTCCATGCCTGGCTAAGTCTTTTCTTCTCCGCGTTATATAACTTGGCTTTGAACGCCCTAATCTCGAGACGGGCTTAATGGCGCTCTTTTGACCGAAGATGCAGGTCCTTAATAGCTCGCGTCTTCCGTACTAAGGTCGGATGGTTATCCAGGGCGGCAGATTGTTCCAAAGTCAGAGCGATAGGTCGCCGGCTGCTTCTAGAGTGACCATGGCTTGTGGCTTGCACAATCAGCTCCTGCTGGGGTTCCTGATCTCTGTGTATGGCCCACAGATCTGCGCAGACGTTTCGATTTAGATAATGGGTTTGAAAGGTATCCGAGCCCGGCGTATGGTCCATGACTAGGTTGCGCATCGAGTCACTAATGTTCACTATGGATCGTTCGTTAGTAAAAGCCACGACCCGATGGGACGAAAAATGTGATCATCGACACTACGCACCGTTTCTGTCCATATTGTTGCCGGCCATGTAACGAAGGGTGTAGGCAACTGTAGTATGCTCAAACCCGCTAAGTTCTCCAATGCGCTTGACCCAGCCGGACATCATCGGTAGCGTGATGGGGTCGTCCGATAACTCGTAGTTCCCCAACATGGTCTGAGCCGCCTGGCGAAAAATGAAAACATCGTCCAGCTCGGGCCTTAGAGAAAGAGGAAGCTTATACTCTCCTTCTCTACTTGTTAGCTGGTATTTGGCCATGGGCTGAAGCGTTGCACATAGTTACCCTGGTGGATATCGAGCTCGGCGAGTGTGTGCGGGTGGTTATTGAACAACTTGGAACGGAAAGCGCGATGGCGGAAGAGAATTCCCAAAAGGAATACGTAAGGGCTAAAGAGCAGGCTTGGGTTGTAGATAATCTCGGAAATCAAGAATGTTTTCCTGTCCCCGTTAGCGCGACTATATCCCATCTCACCCCGGGACCTACAACAGGAAGCCGCTACTTGCGGTGCAACGCGCTCTTCGTGGCAGTGGATATAATACGCAGGGTAAAGGGATTTAGAGAATGAAATACTTACTCGGCCTTTTTCCCCAAGTACTCTTTAGTATATTTGAGGGTAAACTTGATCAGTAGTCGATGGGGACCCTCGTTTGGGTCTCGTGCGAGAACGACGCGAATGTCACCGAATCAAAGCTGCAAGATGGACAATAGCCGAGATCCCGCTAGTGCAAGTAGAAGCAGGAAAAGAACAGCCAAAATACGCAATTCTCCAAGCTTGAATACTTTTTCGCTCGTGCGCAGCGTGGTTTCGATCTGGAGTTTTAGGTCGTTCAGGGTCATAGACCTATTAACACGGGTCACATGGGTAAGGTTGTGCTTTTTCTGCAGCTCAGCCAGGGCCTGTGGTCTCGTAGGTTAGTAAAATTCGCATAGTAGCGGCATTGAAGGGTTGTGGACGTCGCACATTACAAACCACGCGGCGATCAACAAACCCGTCAATCTTACAAGCTAAGGCCCGCTCGAAAGCAAGACGGAACATGCACTAGAACGTAACAAGAGATGTCTTTGACTTAATCACCCGCTTCCCCTTTCCGTGCTTGTTGGTTCTTTAATTCAAGTGCCAGTTGATAAACTGGTAAATGTCGGCGAGGGTTAGATTTCGGAACTTTTCCATGTAATCCTGCTGCGCGACATTTTCACAGTATCTATATTATTAGCTTTGATATTCAAACTTGAAAGGGAACAACTTACTGGCGCCATTGCCTTTCCACGCTGAGAATTTGTCGCTCAGTTGCTTCGGCATACACTTTCCGCGTGTAGGTGCCTTCGTCTAATTGCTGTACTGCTTGCCGATAATACTCGGGCGGGTGAATGTTGCCCTCGTATAGGATTTCGTCTGCTTCCGGGTCTACTCCGTACAAGACACTAGTCGACAATAAATAGTTGCTATCTTTGGCATCTGCCTTGTTAGCTTTGCGGCCTTTCTTCTGCTTACTGCCAGTCTTTTTCGCCGAGCTCGAGGTCTTTTGTGGGTTATCGTTGTTGTCCGAGTCCCAGTCATCTTCTAGGCTACTCGAGTCGTCTTGGTCGTCCGGGTCGACCGGGTCGTCGCCGAAGTATTCTGAGTCATCCAAACTCATCTCGAGGTCTTCATACTCCGAGCCGGAGCTCGAACTGGCGTCCTCTTGCAAAGGGCATGACTTCATTTTGGGTCGATAATACAGCCGGGCGACACAACAAACACGGACAATATCGAACACAAGCTTGCATACAACGTACGTACGACAATCAGCAAAATGCAACAAGAGATTATCAAGTCCAGTGAGGTTGTCATATCTACCTAGGTACGCCACTTTTACTCCGGCATTGCCCCAACTACCTAGGTACTTATTAATGATCTGACCGATTTTCCGACTTCTAAGTTGCACTGCGTGTTGAGCTCGAACTGAGATAGACGACTGCGACGTTGATTCTCTACCTATCATACGCGATAGGATCTCGGGGCTCGAACTGAGACCGACTACTGCAGTGTGTAACTGCGGTAAGACTAACTGAGACGCTTCCAGGTACCTGGGTACTAGGTACATAGGTTACCCCTCACCGCCCCTACGGGAGTCCTCAATTCTAACCCGGCTATACCTGCCCTCCCCTAGTTAGCCTATCACTGACTGTGTCAGAGACCCACTAGCTCCATAACTTCTACAACAATAGACACACATCTTACAAACTAGTAGCTAGCGATTGTTTATTATTGCTATAGCTTAAATTTGTTTATTTTAATTGTTTTTTTATTAAACCAGGCTTTAGCTAACTATTTCGTGTTATTTAACACTAGTTTAAGCTTTAGCTTGTTATTTTTATATATTTACTCGCCGGTTCTATATTTTTTATACTAATTAATATTATTTTTTGTTATTTAAATATTTTTAAATATTTAATTAATATAAGCTAGATTATTTAAAATTTAAGCTAATTTTATTTTTTTATTAATTAATATATTTTTATATTTAGCTATAGCTATAAAAAACACTTTATTAATAAAACAACTATTTAAATTTATTAGTATAAATTATTTATATTTTTAGTTTATTAAAATAAATAATATTTATTTAACTAAATATTTAATTATAAATATTTTTTATAAAATAATTTTAAAAAACAACTATTTTTTTTTTTAAATTAAATTAAAATATTTATTTAATATATTTTTAAAAAAATAGTATATAATTTATACTAGTTATAAAAATTATAATTACTATAAATTTAAACTAGTTAATTTTAAATTATATAATTTTAAATTTTATAATTTTTTAGATTTTATTAAAATAATAAAGCTTAAATTATATAATTTTTAAAACTATTTTTTAAATTTTATAAATATTTTTTAGTTTAATTTTAAAAAATTCGAAATTTTTTAGTTTAATTTTTTAAAATTTATTTAAACGTAAATTAATATATTTTTAAAAAATATAAATATTACCTTGCATTAGCTTACCCCGTACTTTCCCTTAATACTTTTTTTACAGCTTATAAATATATTACTACTAGAACTACTATAATTTAAAAATCTTAATACTAAACTATATAAATTTTATATT
>MU384220.1:0-12287 GCA_022495065.1 Xylaria telfairii | reverse complement strand
GATTTTATAGCCCTAATATAAAGCTTTATATTCTATTATCTTTTAATTTATATAATTAACGAGGGGTGTTTTATGCAATTAATATAAACAAGTTAAAATATTTAATATCTTAATAGATATTAGGGCTATAAAAACGGGCCCTATACAATTAAATAGAGCGAAAAAAGACAAAAATTCTCATATATATATCATTAGGGCTAGGGCTTTTTTAGTGGGGCAATACTTAAATGCTTATGTAAAAGCCATGCCTTTATAGGAAAACCGCATGCCTCCGTAGGAATTCCCTTTTATATTTATTATTTTATAATAGTGTTAACGCTTAATCTTGTTTATTAAAAAGCTTTTTTTTTACTTATTTATTTTTTAAAATATTAATAAACACATATTTTATATCTTTATCTTTATAGTTTATATAGGGCTTACCTTGGTTACACTTTGCTTTTAAGCATTAGTAACTTTAATAAGCCTAGACCACTAGAATTAATTAAACATTATAACTCAATAAACAGGGCGTTTTTACCTGAGAGGCTCGCATGGACTTTCGCTTAAATGGGATTATATATGCTGGGCTTTCTGGCATACACGCGTGTATCAGGTGCTAATAATAGTGGATAAGTGCGGGAGGCACGTATTCTGTCCCCGGCTATATATATAATTAAGGCAAAGCGATCTGCTCGTGCAAATCCTGTTCAAGCTATCGAGGTAATGGACAGAATATTAGGTCCAGTATTAATAGCAATAAAGATAACCAGTATAAATTGTCCCCGCGATTAAAATTACTATAACTAGTGAAAATATAACGCCTTGTTATATTTATAAACAGGATAATTAATACAGCATATTAAGTTTTTAATAGCTATATATTATATATATTATTAAAAAATTATTAAAAAGTTAAATAAAAAAACACAAATTTTATTTTTATTATATTAAGCTATAAATAAATAATAGTTAAATTATAAATATAAATTAAAATATTATTAATAATACAAAACAAAATATAAATATATAAAATTAAGATAAAATTTTATAATAATTATTAAAAAATAATAATCTACTCGGACTTTCTTAAATCTTATAAGTAAATAAATTATAAAAGCTAAATAATCCTTAAACCTATATAATATATTTATAAATATTACTATAATAAAAAATAAATAAATATTAATTATATTAAAGTTAATAATTAAACGAAAACTTGTAAAGTTTTTAAATTAATAAAATATTTATAAGATTAACTATATATTTAAGCTCTAAGGCTTAAAACAAAAAGACCAAGTTAACGCATTTATATATTAGCATTAAAACAGCAGCTTATTAATCCTCTTAATAAGTTATTTTAAATAAAGCTAAGCGTATTATAAACAGCGGTAAATATAATAAAAATCTTACAGTCTTTAAAGACTGTTTATATTTTTAAAGCATATATAATATAGCTTAAGTATTTAAATACTATCGCGTTTAAGCTTATATTTAAATTTAAACATAAAATAAATAAAGCAAAAATAAAAAATATATAAAAACTATAAGATTAAATATAATAAAATATTACCTTAAAATCTTATTATTTAAACAGCTTTATAAAAATTAAGCTCTTAAATAATAGTTTATATTAAATAATATATATAAAAACCCTTTATATTTAATAATTATATAATTATACAACAACTACTACCACTACTTCTACTTAGTAATAATATTTATATATAGCTTTTAAAAGCTTTTAACTTAATTAATATTTTAACTACTTTATAAAAAAAAAGAAAAATATCCTAGTAATTCTTTACTAACATATTAATAAATATATAGCTAAATTTCTTTATAAACTTAACCCTTTTTTTAAAAAATATAATTTTATTAGTTAGCTTATTGTTTTTATTACTTATAATTATAATAAATAATATTATTTAAGTCAAGGCTTTAAAATTTAAAGTCATTAATTTTTTTATTTTAAAAACCCATTAAAATAAATACTTAATTTTATTAAAGAAATTCCGTAATATAACATTATACATTAAAATTATACTATTATTTTTTTAAATCTAATTATTTTTTAAGTTTTTATTATTTTTAAAATTAATTATACCGGTTATATTAAAAACTTTTAAAAAATATAATTAATTATTAATAGTAATTTCTATTTAAAATATATTTTTAACAATAAAATTATATTATCTAATATAAAAATTTTATTAGATTATTTAAACAAATAAATAAAATATAATAATACACTATTTAAACAAATTATTTATAATATAATTAATTTAATAATATTATTTTTTTAACACTACTATTTTTAAATATTATTATTTAACAAACTAACCGTTATAGCTATATAATATATTAAGTTATTTATATATATATAAACAAAAAACAGTAATATATATTAAATTAAACATTAAAAAATATACTAGTAATAAAAAATTAAAAAAACGTTAAAAAAATAAAACAAAATAAAATAATAATTAACCAAGAAAAAAAGCTATATATATTATAATAAAAATATAATTTTACAGTTTAACTTTATTTTATATCTAATAACAACCTAGCTAAAACATTTACTAATAACGTTTATCTAAAAATTAAACAGGGGGAACCAGAAATATTTATTATATTAATAATATATATAGCAAGCAGCCACACCTAGTATCTATGTCTATGTCCAATCCTTGTATACGTGTGAGTACAAGTGGCTTAAATATCAACCTTGGGAGCGGAGCTGGACGTAGGTCTAGTGATAATAGAGGATGGCTGTAAGGGATCAGCTAGCCAACATGGCCATGCAACTGTCCATTACGAGTGGACATTTCGCTGTCCTAGACCCATAGATATAACATTACCTCATTAGGACGCCTCTATAAAGGCGTCTTAATACGGTAGTATAATTCGGTTAAACATCCTTCTACTTTTATTATTATTTTCTCCTTACAATTTATTATAATGCCGCAGAAAGAACGCCGTTTTTCCTTTGATAGCACTGACGATGATTATGTTAACTTCCTAGAAACAAAAGTAGCCTCGCTTGAAAAAAAAGTAGAGGATTTACAGCGTCGAGTAATAAGACCATCTCTTCAAGATACAGCACTTCCACAAAATCGCAGCACACTCAACTCTCTACAACCTCAAGCTAAAAGAAAATTCACAGGCCTAGATGATCTAAATAAGCGATTGTTCTCTAGCCGTTTAAATGAGACTGTCGGCAAATTTCTCGACTTAATTCCCGTAACTTACAGCCAATGGTGTAAGAAGAGAGAAACAACCGGTTTTATTACCCCAAGACAAATTCTCGAGGTCTTTCGCATCCTTACACGCCTTTCAGATCCTACTAGTTCTACTATGATAGGGTTGCGTCCAAAATTAAAATCAAGTCCCCTAGAGATTCTTAATGACTACTGCACGTTTGCTAGTTATTTAAAGCAACAAGTAAAACAGCAGACTTAATTATTAAAATATGCAGCACTTTTATTTTTAAGTATTTATTCTATAACTAAACAAACAAACATAACAGTAAATCATGTTAATGATTATATTAAGGCATATTTTATAAAATCAAGTTTATTTACTAATTACTACGAACAAATAAAAACAGCTTTAAAATAATGCGCTAAGTTAATAAAAAAGCTCGAAGTCTTTGTTAAACACCACAGCCTTAAACTTTTACTGCTATATAAATAAGTTAAACTACTTATACTAAAAAGGAAAAAATTAATTTAATAAACGGTTTAAATATCGCTTTTTATTATAAACTATTAAAATTGCTTAAATGCGTTAAATATATTATAAAAAAAGTTATAACAAAACTAAGCTTCTTTAAAAATAACGCTATTAAATAACTAGTTATCTTTTTTTTAATGCTATTTATACTAACTTTTATAAGTTTTAAATAAGTCCTAGATTCTTTTTAGGTATATTTAAAGGATAACTAACATAGCAGTTTTTAATACGTTAATAAAGCTCTAGGCATAACTTTATTAATAAAGGATTACACCTCGCGAGCTAAAATGTTAAAAGACCTAGCTAGCTATATATATAACAAGCAACAAAGTGCTTTAACGTTAAAGATTAGTTAAGAGTTAAATAAAGTAGCCATGCTAATACAAGCTATAAAGTTAAGCCTTTTTAATAGTAATAAACATAAGCTAATTATAAAAGCCTTTATTATTAAGTTTGTTAATAACAAAAGAGACAATATAAAATAAATAAAGTTTATAAATTAAGGAAATAACACTAGCGAACTAAATACTCTCCTTGCTAGAAACTCTTCCACTAGGGCGCTATAAAGCTAATAAAAAACTTGTTAAACTGCTCTCCTTAGTGTTTTTATTTCCCTGCTTAGGTTTAAAAAAGAAAACCTATAAGAATAAAATCTCTCCTCTTGTTATTTATACATATACGCCTGGTTTAAGTATGTATAATTTCCTTTCCCACTTTTAAAGTCTTGCTTTTTTATTTTCTTGGTGAAATATAACTTATAGTACATTAATAATGTTTATTTCCTTAATAAATATTATAAAAGTAATACTTTTACCGGGGTACACAGCACCCGAGCAGAGCAGAAATACATTTATTATATACCTTAACAAGGTTAAAGTCACCTCTTTTATCTTGAACTTTTTTTATTAGTTAATAAAGTTATATTACGTAAAAGAAAAACATACTGCTTTTTCTTTACTTAACTTAATTATCTTATCCTACTCCTTATAGTGCTAAAAACAATAAAGCTTAATATCGAGTAGTGTTTTATTAAGCCGTTTTATTTTAATCCTTATTATTAATTCTTTGTTAAAAATAAGTTAAGGTGCACATATAATGTGCTGTTAAAGGTCAATAAAAGGATCGAGAATATAAGCCATTGTATTTAGCGTAAATATTCAGGATAATAAAGGGATATGAAAAAAATATTGTTTTTTAAACAAAGAGAGATGACTACAATTTACCTAGTAACGTGTACGGACCTTGTCAAAATAAGTAAGCATAGCACATCCCGCCGACCCACTTCAAAACAAATCTACTGGGTAAGGTGAGCCTGAGCCTACCTAGGCGGAATAACATTACACCGGTAGAACATGAAACAAAAGGCCCCCAACATTCAGAAACCAAAACCAGAGAGGCACAGGTACGAGTAATAGTAATAATATCAATATAGTAGGATACTGTAGTAGCTTCCTAAAAGTCCCAGATACGGTTGAACCCTAGGATAACTTCACAATCAAAAAGTAAGCTTCATCTTGGGCGTATTAGGATGTTAAAAGTATTGTCCAGGTAAGGACTAGCTAGGGTCAAGAACTATTCTAATGTGTCCATTCTTCTTTATGTCCAAAAGATTATTCCTCCCTCCTATACACTTATTATACCCTGGCTTAATCATCTAAATTTCCACTGGGCCCATCGTCCGTGATAAGATCGTCCATAGGTGCCGTGTCATTTTCGTGTCGATCTGCAGTGTCTGTACCGTCCTCTTGGACCTCTTCGCTGCCATGGTTTACAGTCGTCTCGCCTTTGGTGTCTCCGCCTCCCTAAGTTGGCTTCTCCCCATTAATAATAACTTTACTTTCAGGCATGGTGAAAATTGTCCTGCTGTCATTTGTATTCAGTCTTAGTTTTTATAACATTCTCTGTTTTCTTACCTTGGAGAAGGAAAAACCAAACTTATAGCTCTGAGTGCGTTTGAGATACAGTTATTCGACTAGGATAGATAGGTCAAATCTGATGTTAGCAGATAGGATATATACATAGTATACATGAATAGAATCTCACCAACAATAAGGTCGTTGGCGTATTTAACATATGTATAGCGGTGGTTTAATGCTATTGATGATGCCTTTGCCACTCAAAGTATTCACAGAGACTTGTGTGATGTGTGCAAGAGGTGGGACGGTATGTAGCAAGTGCAAGAAGCAAAGGATTAATGAAAGAGTGTTTGAGGGAAGCTTACTGCATATATGATTTCTGCAAATAGTTGAGGATGAGAATAAAGAGATACTTATACTTTTGAAGATTATGCCAAGTATTAGTTGTCCACTGGTTCCTTTCCAGCAGGACTCTGAATGCTTGCCCATCGTTGTTTCTCTAACGAACCAACAGCAATAGAAACATGCATGAAAGAGGTTCGACAGGCATGTTGGCTAATCTTGCTAACGCAAGACGTCCAATTTGGACAGCCGTCATAATCCATCGATTTGAGGCGTACACACGTCTGGGATTATACACCAGCGGAACTGGCCCGGAAAGATCGTTTCTGAATCTAGATAGCTTACATCTGCCCGCATCATCCATGCATAAACAACCTTAGAAGCAGATGATATATTACTGTGAAGCGTAAACCTTTCGATCCTAGTTGGCACAGGGATTAGAAGGTGTGATGGTCACGGTGGAGGTCATGCCAGGTCTACGTCGGCAAGGTTATAGTTCTTACCTGGCTAGTGAGGTAATTGAGGGATACATCGAACGCCGCACGAGCTAGTTCAAGTCTCCAACAGAGAATCAGTGTGGTGGTCTAGGTATCTCGATCACGGATTCGCGTCTGTTGGTTGAGTTTGATAGGCTCATCATGACCATCGAGACTAGGATCTACAGGATCTTGCACTTGCTATATAATTTGATGTTATGATGATAACGGTCAGCCTTACAGTCAAACCCTCCAAACATTCGTTTTGAATTCTTTTGCGAGCTAGACTCATACAAGACAGTTCATTTGGTAGGAGATGCATATCAAGACATTGGATAATTGATTAGATTCATCTCTAGATTGATGAGCTGTGTTACATTAACAAAGATGGAAGGTGTTAGAATTGCATAGCTGCCCTACACTTACGATAACAATTTTGGACCTAGTAATATTGCAATGATTTCAATATCTTGTCAAAGTAACTATCCTATTATTGATGCACAGGTAAAACTTTTGTGAAAACGCTCGTGGAGCGGCTTGCCTCTATATTGGCCTTGCGAAGCGGATCGCTTAAATTGGAACTTTCGACCAACAGATGATAGCCTCCGACCTAGTTCACCAATCATGATATCTCCAATACCTTCCCGATTTCATGAAACTTCAATAGGATATTTCGTGCCAGAAAGCTAGCAAGCGGCTGGGAAGACTAAAGAGCTTTGATGGGGACCCCCATGATCCACGCATATAGGTCTAAGAATATGAAGTGGCCAACTCAAACTTGCTCCTGACCACCAATCGGACCTTAGCTAGACCATTTGCCCTTCATACCGTAACAACAAGCTAGTGCTATGGCACCACAAGCCTTTTAATCTACCTGAGGTGTCCGTTCCGGCTCTGGTATACTTTGTGCTACCAGCTGCGATATATTACGATGTCGAGGTGATCTCGGCGTGGATGTGGCGCTGCAATGTTATGAAGGGACATATATCTACAGCGGCTAGCCTAACCTATTCAGGCCCGCAACCAAACTCATGGCTCGATGTTGCGGTTTGCAATATGACCGAGATACCGACACACACTCCATGCCGCGATGTAATACTGCAGGTCTAGCTTTAGAACATGTCGCATTCTAACGGATTGAGCTTGAAGACGGCTAAGTCTGGTTAGTACCCACGCATGTTTATTGATGCTATGATGCTATGTTTAGCCCTAGTGCTGTAACGCCAATATCGACAGGATCGGAATGCTACGCCTAAAATGGGTGGTTCCCAGGGCCATTTCAACTGGCCAATTAAGAGGAAGCGTGCTCAAACTTCCTTTCAGCTCCACTCGAAAATGACCTTGTACCCAAGTTTCCCTTCGTAAGCCCAAATTTCCTTTTGCCAAGAGCCTGGCTTAGTACGAGCTTACACCCCAACCAAGAGCTTTTCACTTTCGTACATACCTTCCACCTGCCCCGCCAATCGCTTTTCAGACCTTTACGCGTGTCCTACCAATGGATAATTGGAAACCACTTTTGTCAGCCCCTCCCTCATTGCATTTCGGTCATGCCCACTTAACACTAGGCCTTTGTGCCTAATTCTTACTTTTCGCGTTGGCCGAACCTTAAGTCCCGCATTCTGCCCTTTCTCCCATCAGGCTCGACATTGCGATGCGAAATTAATGCCCAAACTATGCCGAATTTCCACCGGTCGATATGCCTCATCTCTTCAAAGACTTCCTCATCAACGGACAGGACCACCTCTCAGGTACACACTCCTCTCTACAACAAACACCCGAAAATTTTGCGCAACCTGCTATTATACGGACAGACAACGTTAAATACCCCAAACGGTGGTGTGAATAATTGTTTCTATAAATCAGCCCTTGATGGTGCGCTTATCTTTGCTGCGCAGTGGAGCGTTATCTGACATAGTCCTAGTCGTTTGATTGGGAGGCCCTCTCCAAAACCGACGATTTTTTCGAAGGTGCGACCATAGGCGCTACGGTTGTTGGGTCAGGACAAATGATATACTGGAAGCAATGTACCATCAAAGTTTTCAAGTCTGGAGATGAAAAGACACCTATCGAGACGATTGGAATATGCGATGGTCAGGCACTTGTGAAGAGAGGTACTAGTCTTTTACTTGAAGAGGGCAAGGTGAAGGAAGTATAAGGAGTTTTGGTTTCAATCATAGAGCTTCTTCTTGAGATTGAACGCATGCCACTCTCCCAAAAATAGAGTTATCTTGGCGCCCTCCCTTTCTTGATTCGATATCGTCATCGAGACACCATCCGTCTGGTCGCGCACCTCCTTCTCCTCGCGCTGGTATATAGGAGCAGATGAGAAACCAATATCTACTTCAGCGCCAAATACATTTGAGATCATGTCTCGTCGACAAGCCCGCAGCTTGATCGACGGGTCGGGTTCGATTTTGCTGCCGCCTGGATAACGAACATATCTGACACCATCCTTGACCTCTACCTCCACGTCGAATAATTTCTTGGCATACGCTGCTACCTTCTCTTTCGAGATTCCTATCTCCATCTGGCACCCAAAGTAGTCACGAACGTGCCCTCTTTGTAGGATCATTGATATATCTGCTACCAATGTGTGAGGTAGTTGTCTGCTTGGTATTCTTTGGATTGAGTCCATGAATTCATTAGGGAACAAGGTTTTGGATGCCTTGAGAGAAGCATCGACGTGTACCCCGTCTTGATGGACCACACTGCCAGATACCTGTTCTGGGGCGCTATACTCCAGATCGGTATAATTTGTGCTTGGGCCGTTTGACGTTGCTGTCGGGGTAGAAGGAGTTCGTGTGAAAGTATTGACGGCAGTGCCTAGGCTGTGTTAGATGCGGAAGTAGGTCATTGGGTAGAGTGCGTACAACGCCGCTTGGGGCACTTCTTTGAATCGTTGCCTCCATCATTTTCCATCGATTGTATGGTGTCTCTTGCTGTCGCCAGAGAAAGCTGCTTTGCGAAAGCATACTGGTATTCGACAGGCTGGATGGTGAGGTCATTGAGCAAAAGCGTTAATTTGGCTTTGCCAGAGAATCCATGGTCCGATCTTGTCGCCTTTTTCGCAGCGTAATATGCACGCCAAGCTAATTCGCCCTCGTCTAGGATGATTCTCTCTATCGAGTTAGCGTCGGCGTGCTTTGCCTGCTGCAACGCCTCGTCCACCCCATATGAACCACGCGTCAATTTCTCAAAACGCTGGATCACCAAATGGACTAGCTCGTTGGGGGATTGTGAGCCACCCTCCATTTAGTGGTGTGTTAGGAAGTTTGGGAAGGAAATTTGAAGAAGATGGCTGGGCTAAAATAGTCTGACTGCCAAACCCCCTTGTCAAAGATACCAAACCAGCCAGCCGATCTTGTATCCAACAGGCCAGTGCTACGCTTGTATTCGCCAGCGGACAGGAGCATCATCTGCAGGCAGCCGAAAGTGGAACCCAGTGACCTGCAGCCTATCTAACGCGTCGAACCTATTGCGAATCGCGCTGTATTATGTCCGCTTTCCTAACAGTTGTGAATGTCTGCCAGCAGGACCTGAACCTTTCCTCTCACTTGGATGGATGGCCAACTAGGATGATCATCTATTTCCGGCAACCCTGCAGCGCAGCATAATGATCGGCCACACGTTCATAAATGAGAGCATAGCTCGGAACCACCTCTTGTCTGCGGTAAAGGTAGATACTATTCAGCTTTTACAGCGTGCCTGATCGTGTATTATTTTTAACTCTGCGCAGTTTATAACCGGTGTAGTGCTCTGTGCTTGCCAATACATGCTACAGAAGCTATTGCTTTATTAGCAAGGTAAAGCTATTGGTAACAAGAAAGGTATAGGATAAGATGAAAACAGGAGCCTAGTAAGTCAAAGAAGAGCGAGAACTAAATGGTGCCATAGTGTGCCAGCAAGGGCAGTGCGATCAAGCCATTAAGGAGATAGAAGCCCGACTGCGGCTTTCTGCAAGACCTGAATGCGAGGGAAATTTAAATTCGTCCTGGTGAAAAGGATGAGGGGCATGCGATTGGATACATGGCATGTAGCAGTCATTGTATGTCTCTGTAAGGAGATAGGCCGCATTATGGCTCGTCCTGGGTTGACTCATAATGAATATTTAAGAGCCTAAAGCTTCTATCTCGAACGTCTTTTCTCTTTCGCATTATTCCCCTCGTAACCATTACCTCCTCTACATTCGACAGTATTTATGAACAGTTGCCGATTGTTTCTTCCGTTTTCCTAATAATGGCCGCCGCGATTCTCGCCCCTTACTCGCAGGCTCACTTTCAGAGTCTTCCGACCCTTGAGGAAGCAAAGACCAGCTTCCTTCAGGAGGCAATGGGTGAAGAGCTTGTTACTAAATTCTTCAAGGATTTCTTTGTCAAGGAAGGTATGGATCGAACATTTGGCTTGTCCATGCTACACCGTCACTTCGATCTTGGATCGAGCGAGAAGCTGGTCCACTACCAAGGAACCTCGATCCCTTGGGACGGAGTGATTCCTGGGATGCAGAACCCCCAGCCGGCTCTCTGGGCTTTTGACGAGGACGGGCTCCTGAAACCGACTGAGTTCCACTATGCTGAAAAGCAGGATGCTCCTCTGTCACAGGAGGCTCTTAACTTTATTGTTAAGTTCAAGACCGAACTCGATAAGCGCGGTCTGACTAAGATCGTCGGACTGGCCCGATACCCTGGAGATGATTTTCAGGGCTCATGCGAAATCACATTGGGCAGGTCGAACGTCAATCTGAAGCCTGAAGACGTGAGCGATCATCTCCTAACTCACGTTAATGCCTATTTAACTTACAATCTATAGTATCCAGCCGATCTGAAACACATCCCTACTATCTGGTTCTTCTCTGAGGGTCTGTGGAAGCGTGGATGTCGCTGTACTTGCAATGCCAGTGGCGAGAATCATCCCCACGGCGCCCATGTTATTACTACGTCCGGTTAGGTGGTTACGAAAGACGAGGTTTCTCTAGGAACCTTAGATTACACAGGCGTAGTGTAGTATGGCAACGAATATAGCGTGCCTTAGGCAGTCCAAGGACTTCAAATTTATATGAGCAGGCCCAATCTCAACTCAGCAAAATTTATTTTGACTTTATGTGAGTGATATCCCTCCTTGGTAAAAAGGAAGAAATAAAGGAGAAGGAAGGAAAAGAGGCAACTAATAGTGAAGTGGATAGAGCATGTTCCTCCACTGCAGCTTGAGTTCACTTTTAGCCTATCAAGCGCGCAAGATGGTCGCACGACTGGGGACATTCTACTGCCGATTTCTTCGAAGAGAAATGGATGGTGGCTGGGTCACAAAGCTTTGGTTGGGTTTTTGAGTCCTGCGAATGTGTGGGAGCTTTATCCTGCGCGTCTTTGATAAACCTGTTTGTGATTTGGATAGCGGGTGGCACGGTAACCCCTCACTGAAATCAATTTGGGGGACTTGGCAGCCACTTCAGATGGGCGTATACACTAAGTTCGAAACGAAGTGTCGCGCCCCACCTAAAATTTACATACAACACATATATGCTTTTAAAATACATAAATTTACGCGTTTTTATTTAAATAATATAATATTTTTAACTATATACGTATTATAATATTTTTAAAATATTTATTATATTAATTAAATATAAAAGTTTTATATAGTGTATTTATTTTTGCTAAAAAAATAAATCTAGACCTAGTTTTTGCAATCGAACCCGCTGTAATCCGACCTGCCGTAATCTAACCCGCCGTAATCCGACCTGCCGTAATCTAACCCGCCGCAATCCGACCTACCGCAATCCGACCTTTTAAACAAGCCCTACCTATAAGTATAGACCTACGCGTACGAACTGCCCATACGGACTAGCGAGTGGACTAGCGAGGGGTCTGGAGACCTGCCCGTACGGACTGGCGAGGGGTCTGGA
>MU384219.1:0-12364 GCA_022495065.1 Xylaria telfairii | reverse complement strand
TTTTTTTTTAAAAATTTAATTAAAAATAATTTATTATATTTATAAAATTATTAATAATTTTAATTATTAAATATATTTTAATATAACTTTAAAAACTAAATAATTTTTAAAATATAAAAATAATTTATTAAGTTTATTTTAATATTATATATTAATTTATTTTAAATTTTTATAGAAAATATAAAAATAATAAGTAATTAATATAAAAATTTAATATTAAAAGTTTAGTTTATATTTTAATATAATAATATTTATTTTAATTAATATAATTATAACGTTTATTAAAAGCGATTTTTAATAAAATATATATAATTTATTAATAATAATTTATAATAATTACTAATAAAAAAAGTTTTTATAACTTTATAAAATTAAAAAAATAATAATTTAATTTAATATTTATAATAAAACTATATAGTAAGGTATTATTTTAAAAAGAGTTATTTAAGGTATAATAAAATTAATTAATAAAAAAAAAAAAAAAGGCTATATATAAATCTTTAGCAGAGCTGGAGATATATATATAAACCGCGCAAAGTTTAAGGCTTTGTGCGGCAGCTGCTAATAAGTGGCAGGCCGAAGGCCGTGCCCACTAGTTGGTGCTATTTACACCTGTAGTATAGACCCCCCTTAGGGAATCCTATTAAAAAACAAGCTTTAATATTTTATTAATTAAAAGCACTATTATTTTATATAATAACTAGTATAAAACTTAAAAAACTATAACTATTATTTATAAAAATTCTATTAAAACTACTAAAAAAAACCTGGGTTATTTAAATAGTATAAGAAAAAACAGGTATTATAATAAAAAATAATTTATAAAAAAAAAAAAAAAGAGGAGAATTTTAGTTTTAATGGACTTAAGAGTAATAATTTAAATAACGATACGTACGAATTATCCAGCAGCAACAACAAAAACATACGTTTTATTCGGGTTGAAAAAGCTAGAGGAGGGGAGTACTATTACGATCCCTGATCGGAAATAAAGGGTATATGTATATATAGACCGATATTACGTAGCCTTACCAGATTAGAACCCCTGCGTAACAATAAAAGTTATTGCATACCCCCAACCATAGAGATCCTGATATAATACATCTGTTAATGTATATGCCGAGTACCAAAGTGTATATATCGCATCCTTACAGCCAACGAAAAATTTAGGTCACTACTGGAAGTCTATATCAAAGACCTAATTTACTACTCTTCTAGTCGTGGGACTATAGCTCCCCAAGCAATAATTATTGTCCAGCAATCGCAATATGTTTCCGCTTTTGACCCGACGATACCACGCTAATCATTGGTTACCAGCACCATCCCCTTGTGTCGCAAGGGCAGATGTTCTGGACTTGGGAATAGCTTCATTCCAAATGTTCTAACAATTGGCTATGGCGTCAAAGGCTCTTAAGGAGGGAAAGTTTCCTGGGAAGACTCCGGGCCTTGACTAGCCTTTATATATATATAATGTCTCACTACGCCGCTCAGGGTGGTCACGTGAATCTGTGTGACATCTTGCCGCCGCAAATAGCATTTTGAAGGCAAGACATTACTTGATAACAGAATGACCCTTTATTCTTTGTTAGCCTATACTGCTCATCGAGATCTATGGTTTGTGTAAGTCTCCCAACTACCAACTGAGGGAAATTTTCAGAGACTGATTACCGCCATGAAGTAATGAGCTCAAGAAATTAGGGCCTCCTCTTACAAGTCCCTGGAACTCAGTCCCCATACAGTCCGTGACTCCTAAATGGAGTGATCGCAACCCTGATGGTATATGTTATTTTCGGCTTCTTCTTAATGCTGTGGGCACCCACTTTTGGGCATACGTATTATGGCTTAATTATTGACGCCCCTGCTTCTTCCGAGGAAATAAACTCAGAGGTAAGACATTCTCGGGGCTGTCATGGCTACTCACTCCCTCGATAATTACTATCCGCTTGTTTTTCAAAGGTTGCTGAAGTCGTGAAGACAGTGCCAAGCTATTGCCTTCCCGCTATCGGAAAAATGGCGGCTACTTTGTCTTTCGCATTTTCCACGACACCCGTTGTCTCGCAACAAAATTGCGGCAGCCATATGGCGGGGAAATAAGAAGCCAAGAATTGAGGAATTATTCCTCAGTAGGAATTGTCCATTCTTCACCAGGCCGCGGCTCTGGGCGTGAGGGAGTCGCTGTCATATCCGGGGTTATTTCTGGAGTTTGTATTTTTGAGGACATTGGGTGAGACGGATGAACTTCCGAGGATGCGAGGTCTGGGTCTGTCAGCTGACCACTTCCTTTACGGCGGCTGATTTGTATGCGAAATGGGCGGGCCGTGACGGAGTGGGCCGTAGGTAGGGGGGTGGGGATGTCAGCTTATATCCAACTTGCCATCATGATTCACCATCATGATTCATAGCTTGGACGGTGGGGGAGACCGAATTCCCGAAGTAAAACTTACTCAATTATGTGTGGTCGTCTCCGACGGATAGATTTGGGCCAATCATTGTTGCGCACCTTTTGAAATCGGGATATGGACACCTGGGACTGTCCCATCTTTCTCCCAGCATTTTCTGGCCTTGGGTCTTCAATTATCTCGTTATTCTGGTGTTGGTAGGTATCCCCACACTATATTCCCGGTATATCCATAAATTAGCTGTCCCTAAGGATACTTCACTGATATTCCATAGTTACCTGTCGAGCGCTGAATCCTAAACCGGTTTGGTACTTATCTGGTTGCTGTTAACCTTCTGTATTTTATTTGTTTATAGATTCTCGATTATGGGGAATGAGGTGTGGCCGGTTGTGGGTTTTTCATGCAACATTCTTGGGTTGTATGATCGTTACAATGATCATGCAAGTGTCTAAAGTTGCCTGAACGATAAATATACCGAACGAATATTAATGTTCAGGTTGTTGATAGAGAACCCTGGGGGTTTTGCGGGGGTGGGCCTGCACGGGTTCTGCACAACGGAGCCCTGGCAGGTGCTAATAATAGACAACCAGGTAGTTTCAGATACAAGGGATGGCATGTAATCAGTTTCATTTAGTGATATATTGATGCAATTTATCTGTGTTGCGCAGATAGAAGTTGTACTTACCTTCTCCATATTCCATATACATAGTTGCATCCACAAGAGATCTTCTCAGTGGGCTTTACTTAAAGAGCGGTCGGGTTATCCTCACATCACCTATGGCCTACTGGCGTGAATCGCGCTCTTAT
Source organism: Xylaria telfairii (assembly GCA_022495065.1). NCBI lineage: Eukaryota > Fungi > Ascomycota > Sordariomycetes > Xylariales > Xylariaceae > Xylaria > Xylaria telfairii. The sequence continues at coordinate 9,161 of MU384219.1, read as the reverse complement.
ATGGCAGTTACCAACTAGACTGGATTATACCATCATAGAATTTGAGGGAGCGAAGGTTAACACGCCCGCCAATCGATATGCTACGCCCAGCGCAAATGCAGAAAAAGTAGTTAAAAGCTCTGAAATATTCAGGGGCAAAGACTAATCCAATACACACTGGCTCGTCAACAGAGCCCTCTAAATAAATCATCGAAGTCATCATCCTTCTTAGCTTTCTTCTTTTTCTTTTTATTCTTATCGTTGTCGTTGCTCTCGCCGCTGGCCGCTTGTTTACTTGCCGGGGCAATCTTCGTCTTCTTGGCCGGCCTGTAGCCTTCGTCTCGATCATCAACTTGCGCCAAGAGCACCTGTCCTTTGCCAGGAGATGTTGAGATTATCCCCTTAATCAGGTTGTTGGCTTTTGCGCGATCAGTTATGGTGGCGGGCTGGACGTCTCTGCTTGCCTTCGCTTTCTTAGCTTCTTTTGCCTTCTTGCGTTGCTCAGCTACACGCTCCACGTCCTCACGGGATACAGCTTTGCCCACGTCTCCTCCGGTAGCTTCTCTACGGCTTTCTTGGCTTTCTTCCGATGAAAGTTGGGCGTCACTAGTTATCAGCTTAGATTCTGAATATGGTGCTTCCGCGATGCTGCCGCCTTCTGGAACCGTCATTAAATTCCCAGCGCTGGAGAGTTTATGCCTAGCTGCTGCTGGGGTATCGTGTGTAGATGGCAACGATAGGAGAGAGCCGGCAGGCTTAGGCACCACACAGTCACATGCTGCTTTGATCTGAGCGAGAATTCCTAGGAGTACGACACCGAGCGGCGCGAACTGGTTATCCGCTGCGAGCTGGGAGAAGGTTCTTTACGAAGAAAGAACGGAGTTAGTGATGCTCGAAAAACTTGATGTATTGCACGCGATACTTGCTCGAAAACTCGGAGTGGAGGAGACAGTGGATATAGACATAGAAGCATGAATGAATTCAGGGCTCTCAAAGCCACAATCAAAATTTGAGAAAAAGATAATAGGTCGACTCACAGGTAACACTTCGGGGCTAGGACATCGTGTAGCCAGGCAGCATGACCAGCAACGACTTCCATTTCCGGCTCACTTCCTCGCGCGCCCAAGGCATCCTTCCCGCCCACATCAGCCTCAGGTCCACCGCCAGAGGCCAGTTCCTCACGCCTGCGCTTTTTGCTCTTCGCCTTGGCGGTTTTGGCAGCTCTGGCGGCGTTCTTGCGCGCGGCGGCAGCGGCGACGACCAAGTTCTCCACCAGCTTCGCGCAGTTCCGGCGCAACATGCCGAAGCAGCGCCACCACGCGGCACGGCGGTGCTGGTTGTAGTTGCGGTGGGCGAGACCCGCGAGGACGGATTGCAGCGGCTCGAGACGAGAAAGAGCCTGCGAGTATGGCGTGGCTTCTTGGGCTTCCGCCTCTCCCATAGAAGCATTTGCGGACGATGTTTGAGCAGTGGTTTTAGGGCCGCGAACGGCGCTCTTTTGTGCGGCCATTACATTGTAAGAGTGCGAGACGGCGTTGCGTCCCGTAATGTTGTGTGTAAAGAAGCTGCCTAGGTGGCGTTGGGTTCGAGTGTCTCTTTAAGATCCTAGAAAACGTTAAAAAATTGAATAGAGTGGACTTTAGCGGCTTCTGATTGGTGGGTTGCAAAATTGGGTCTAGTAGCACTATATTTTAGGTACCGGTCAGGTTTTTAAATATGAAGAATTAATATTTACACATGAAACTAGCTTTAGTTATTTAATAACTTTATATACTAAAAAAATATCACATATATTATGCTTAAGAAATAAATTAGATTAATTAAAGAAAGGCTAATTACCAAAGTAGATATTTATATTTTTATATAAAAAATTACGTTGTAAAAGGACCGGCCAAGGCAAGGGCTTAGACTGTAAAGGACGGCGGCCAAGTTCCTGAAGGTCGGGCGGAGCCACCCTACGTCGGCCAGCCCTAATTCATATTACACCTACGCGTACAGACCTGCCTATGCTCCCGCGTACAGATCTACACCGACCTACAGATCTATAGACCTAAGCTTTAATACGCGTCGAATAGAACATATACATAGGGTTAGGTCAGTCCCTCAGTACTTCGGAGATACTAACTGGGCAGCAGGGTGGGCTGCCGTTAACCTTAAAAAGATTAGCGTTGGCTGGTGCACTGTATGAATTAAGGCTGGCCGATGTAGGTAGGATGGCTCTTCATATTTTAAAAACCTGACCCGTTTTAGGTAACCACTAAAATGCGGGACGGGTTCCTTGCATTGACCCCATCAGGTATTGAACACTACCTAGCTGTGGCAAGATCCACTTTGAACCTCACCTTCCCGTTAATCTCCAGATGACTTGTTGCAGGCGGCTTAGATCATCATGATCAAACAGTACATGCCTAACTATTTCTACTGCGCGGGTCTGCCCCCCCTCAGCTTCATTGCTAATAAAGTCCCACGGACCTTCTTTTTTTTCACTATGATCAACTACTTTACGGACTGTAGTTATTATATTGCAACAAGAGGTGAATAGTCCAGCGGTTGTGTGCGATCCGCCTGCACTTACGATGGTATCCCGCATCGCCTTAAGTGGAATGTTTGGGATTCGAGGAGGGTTAAATGCGCGTTCACTGTTTGTTTGAGATGTTAATGATAGGAGAAGTGTACGAATTGATGAAATTAGTCGTCCTAAGCGACCATTGACAATACCTAGTCAAGTGGCTTCTCGCTTACGGGAGAGGGGGTTATTAGCATATACGATAGGCGGGGTGACGTCACAAGGAATTCCTCTATCAATACCTAGATACTGAATAATCTAATGGCTACCTATTACATACGCAACCTGCATTGTATTAAGGGGGTGAGGGACCGTAGCTATCCAGCTGTACGTGGCTTTGTTAGAAGTTATCTGCGTATGCATCTCAAGCACGGGATAGTTGGGCGTAACAGGTTGCAGAAGGAAAACATATTTTCTATATTTATTGTGCATCTAAGGGACTGTCAGGATCTCTGTGGTAGGGGTATGTAACGAGTTCTATTGTTGCGCAGGGGTTCTAATCTGGTGAGGCTACGCAATATCGGTCTATATACACACATGCCCTTTGTTCTCAATCAAGGATCGTGACAGGGACGGATATAATCCTACATAGTGTGATCCACCCGCAAACACAAAGTTCTTCCCCCAGTATGACGCTGCCAATATTGTTCAGTATGCTATAAGATAGACCGAATTCAAATAAAACCCAAATAAAACAATAATACCGACGAAATGAGAAACTGCAAAGGAAAGGAAGCCTCTTAGCCCATCTCTCCATTAAGGGACAGGGGACCGTCCACTACTGCGACGGCGGTGACGGCAAGAATACACATGCGTGGAATGCCCGTTGAGGTCTGAGCTCTTTTCGCCACACCTGCAAGTGTAGTGTTTGTTAACGGGTTCGTCAACAGTATGCTTTCGGAGATGACGAATGTAGTTATCTCTGCGGCTACTGTTATAACCACAAGCGCACTCGTAAACTTCGCTTGCGCTGTCCCAGTGAGCCCTAGTATATTTCATGTGCCTGTTATAATCCAATGTGTTCCTGAATCGGGGATTATCGGGGCAAGAAAAGCATTGACGCGGCGGCGACGATACTATAACTGACGGTATCATGGAGGATGCCCCAGATTCCAGCGGGGTTGGTATTTGCGCCGGGGAACAAGACTGTTCGTAGGCTAGACGTTCAGCTCCCTGCGCCGGATGTCCATTCCCTGGAGATGAGAAAGATTGGTAGCCCCGATTGTCGATTCTGTTCCATACGTCTCCGTTTCTGGACGCCGATGAAAGCCGGGAAGGAATACCGTTGGCTGCCTCCATGTTATGAGAGTAATCTGGAATTGGTCTAACGGGGGGCTCGGTCATGTTGGCACTCCCTCCTGATGCTACGGTGCCTTGATGCCCTGGAAACGCCGCGGTGTGTTCAGTGAAAGATTGGGGCATGCCTGCTAGAATTGGCGCCGCTGACTGATGAACGCTATGGTTGGGGGTATTAACGCCCACCAATTGGAGGGTTTCAGCGTTAACATACAAGTTTCTTCCCATAGAAGAAGTATGTGGATTGTAGAATCGCTCTTGGGTGTAGTAGTCATTGTAGTCGTTATCCATACTGGCGGTCATTTTTGAGCACCAGCTCGATTGCCTTGGGGCAAATGCGAGCTGTAACGGCGTATGTAGTTTTAGCCAGCACGTAGTCGCTGATGCTGCTTGAAACGAGTGACAGCGTGTGTCCTGGAACTTTGGTCTAGCAAGCAAGGCCGTTAGTATACGACCTCAATACAATATAGTAGACGAATAGATGAGATATGTGTTGTTGTCATTACTGTTCATGCACTCATAAATCGGGGGTCACTTTACTTACTTCTTTCTATTTAGCGGTTGGTAATGCTGCTAAAGAGCAAAGCGTCACGAAGAAGGTTGGGAGGTCAGGCAGGTAAGGAGCTGTGTTAAGACGTGTTCATTTTTTCGGTCGAGTTCATCGCTCGTCCTTATACAACTAACTGAGGCTTATAAGGCTTGAGGCTTTCTGGGATGGGCATGTCGCAGCGAGCTAAAGAATCGATCTGAGGCATTGCGAGGCCATCCCGCAATCCCCTCACTTACCTCCGCTGAAGAACGCAAAATACTCTTGTTCTAGCAACAGACAAAGATAAAACATCCCAGCTTCGAAAATTCAATTCTATGAAATCATTAAAACTCTTAGAGATATCGCAGCCATTTGGCGAATACTGTCGCCGAAACAATAAGAAAGAGACCATGAGTTCCCATTTCCCGCGAGCTTGTCAAGTTTGAGGTCGGCAATTATAGTATGTTGTCCATTCAAACATACTGCCTGCGAGGTTTTGGATAGGGGTTGCGGACAAGGGCTGCCACAGGGTAAAGTTCCAGCCGGGCGACAGGTTGGCGTGAAGTTCCCGTGTAAGTACGAAGGAAGATCTACGCGGGTCAGACAAAAGATCAGACAAACTAAGGGCAGAGCTCCCCAGCTCACCTGAGGATAGCTCCCCTTAGGTAAACTTTATTACGGAGCTTAAAAAACAGCAAGCATTACAAACTTAAAAAACCGTGTAGTGCCAAGCTAGTTGTCCCTAAAATAAAAAGCTTTGCCGGCGAAGCTCCTATTTTAAATACGCTGTAAATCAAAGTACCTTGCACTTTGATTTAAATTTTTATAGCTAACTTAATAACCCGCATAAAGCGATATGTTGTTATAGAGTAGATAGATATCTCAAAAAGCTGCAGATATTTTTAGAGTTTAAAGGGGTTCCGGATATGAACTTCTTAAGCTCCGCCTTCCCTCGCACTTAATTATTATTGCTAATACGTTGCTTGGGAAAGCAAAGCTTTCTAATAAGGCGCGCAACAAACCAAGAAAACAACCTATTTGCTTTTTTTTTTCTTTTTGTGGCATAGCTGCCTAGTGCTAAAAGTAATTTTAAATATATATATAAAATTGCTAAGAGAGATAAGCTGGGGACTACCCTTACAGAGTAGAAGTACCGTGAAAAATCACTATACATGCCACGAGCTCCAGTGGACTATGTGTCTGCGATTTGTATGGGAAAACAATAGGTGTAGATACAGTCTGGATACTTACCATGTTAGGCTTAGAGTGACACCCGAATAGTGATCTTTGACACCAGAGAATCTGACCTGGGGATTTGAGATCTTGCCAAATGTTGAGGCCAGGAACGCGGGTCTGCGCGGGCGCTAGACCTGTACAAACCCCTCGGCATCGCTTCCAACTCGTTGACCCCGCATCATCCCGCCCCTCCTCTTGATCTGGTCGTGCGCCAACTCAAAAGGCGTTGATTCTTTTGCTGGCTATGAGCGGTAATCACGCGGGCATCTTCAACCCCTAGCACTGTTCTCTATCTGAATTTGCGTGGATCTGATACCACCCTCGCTGAAATCAGTAGCAACAATCAGTTGATACTGGGCGGCCCCTAGAAAATTATGTGATGTCACAAGATATCAGGCTAAACATACTCAACGTAGCCTGTAGAAGGTCTGATGAACGCGCAACAACGAGGATAGTGCATCTGCCTTCAAGTAGCTCGGCCTTAAAATGTGAGCGAAGTCCTTCCTTCCGTGCCCGACTGCTCGATAGTTAAAACACTAGGTCCAATGGGCAGCAACGTGGGAGACTCTAATTTCGTGATGCTTGGAGGACATTGGCCAGGGCGATTCCCAATGAAGGTAGAATCAACATCGCAGCTGAGAAGATCAACTGTCCAAGGCAGCGCTAGATAGGGGTCCCTCGACCTTCAAGCCTAAATCTCAGTGCTTCGCTTCGATCTACTTTATTGGTGCTGTTAGAGCTATGGATGGTGGGCGGGCTGGTGGTAGCAGGTGCGTGGGGATAACCATCACTTCTAAACCGCCCTGATTGATGGCATTGCCCGGCCATTTTCATCTGCCAGTCACTTGTTTGAAATTTTCGTACACCGCACATCTTGAAAAACACACCAAGAACAAGCCAACTTCATGGAAACCATGCATGACAAATGTTATAAAATGAAAGGCCCAATCCCAACTTCATCTTGATGTTTACTATCGCGTCCGCTCTAAATGCGCTGTTGTAGGGCCGCCGCAGTTATCAGCCATCTAAATTAGGGTATGTACTCCACTGTATACCACCTGCCACACCTCGTAAACCTTCCAACATCAACCTGATCGATTTTTCAACCTTCTTAATACTAACTCATTGGTAACACCTTCAACAACTTTAATCTCGTCAATTTCTATCTACTGCTGCTATTTTTAACTCACGATCGCTCCATTCATCATCTTTTTCGGCTTCTATCATATTATACACGAATGTTTGCCAACGAAGATTTCGACGTGGAATATAGGAATTGCTCTGTGCATCTCGGTAGCAAATTTCCTTCTTCGAATAATTTGTTTGTAGGTCGGTATGGATGCCTACCTCGGCCATTGGTCCGTCCACGTCCTATTGCCAAGTCATGTGCTAAGGCTGTCTTAGGGCTGTACTGTACATAAAAGCGATCACCGATGCTATTCAATTGCAGACAAGAGCTAAGCCTGTTAGCGTAACACATCCAACTTATACAGCTTATGCGTCACATACTTATACCTCACAGCTTATGCGTCACAGGCTTATACCTCACAGCTTATGCGTCACAGATTTATGCCTCACAGCTTATGCGTCACAGATTTATACGTCACGGCTTATGCGCCACGGATTTATGCGTCACAGCTTATGCTTCATAGATTTATGCGTCACATATCTATAGTACGTCTTACATATCTACGCCACATAGCCTAGGCGTCATAGTTTACAGCACTGACAAAGTGGGTGGCCAATTGCAACGCAACTGGGCTGCCCGGGCAGGGCGATTCGCTTCTTTTAAACCAATAAACTGCAGGGCCTAAAACGCTTCATAAATCCTTTGTAGGTACTTGGACGTACAGAGTAGAGGCGCATCTTAACTGGCACGCAATTGAAGCCACAGGTCAAATTCATGCTATACTTTTCCGGGTATCGTCCAGGCTTGTAGGCCCTGTGTGTTAGATATTTTCTTATGCAAGCAGGGAAGAACTTATGGCAGCAGCGGCACGGAGGGCTTTCCTATTTGCGACAGCTCCTTTTTTCATCTAATAGGTGGTGGCGATGGAAGGCATCTGGGCACATATAAACACATGTAGAGGTCTGCAATCCAACAGTGCTCGTACCATCAAAGTCTCATGACTACCTCATTTGAAAATTTTGTATTAGCTCATATTACTAGTCATTGGATATGATGGCTCATCTAGTATCGGAACGCCCCAGCTTTCATCCATCAGTATGTTATATATCTCGAGGTCAAATCCACCAGAGTTAACACCCGAGAACAGCTAGAAACCTGTCGTGAGCCCTCGCAACAACTCTTCCATGAGAAAACCAGAATACCGCCCCAGAACTACGCGAGGTTCCCGCTTGTTGGGCAAGAAGATAAATACCGTGTTGAGTCCCTGTGCTGGGATGATGGAGACTTCAGAATCTACCGAATAATCAGCGACAAAGGCAACAGACTTGAAGCACAGCAGTTTGACCTGTGTCCTCTGCCTGATCACCTGTATCAGGTTCGGAAAAGAAGAATTCACCGGCTGAGGAAGGCCAACAGAATTGTCGAGGAAATTAGGCTTGATGGGGTGAGAATTTTTGTCACACCCGTTCTGTGAGGGCCAGCGAAACACATATAGTAGGCTACAAAGAAGATTCCCTCTCTTCTACATGTTGCAACTAGGCTCTGTTCAATCTATTAGAAAAGGTAGATTCGTGCAATAAACACGTTCTCTGCCATCGGGTGTCATCAAACACGAGTTTTGCTGGCCCTTACAACAACTGGTTACGGCTACTGGGTGTTACGAGGGTTTGTGCCAAAGGATTGGAATAATATTCGCAATGCATAATAATCTTTAATGCAGTCAAGAAGGCCATTTAGATATCCGGCTCCCTTTCTAAATGGCGGACAGATTCTAGTCTTTATGCCTAAATAGCTTCGCCTAAAGTTGCCGACGAAAATTGCCGACTCCTAAAATAACCAGCTGTATTTTCGAAGAAACAAACTGTTTCAAAAGTTTGGAATAAATCATATTAGACCTTCTGATCTGATCTGGTTCCACCTGAACCTCGTATCGGTAGTTTTCCGCTGCGGATATGATTATTTACATGATATCGGGTGTCCTAAACCCTCGGGTACGTAGTACGTACCCATCTTGGAGGCTATTAAGTAATCAAGCTATTTAGTTACATAAACTAATAAAGAATATTGTGATAAACATAGTAATAAATATATATATTGTAGGCAGGTACGATGGAACAGTGTATATGATGACCCTGCACGGGGGCTTCCATGTATTATCTCCATTCCTTTTACACCCCACCTATCCAGACTGCTAATACAGAACATAACAATATCTTTTTATATATTTATAACTATATGCATGATTAATAACCTATACGTGTAACAATACGCGAGATTCTGCCTTAGGCTATAGCTTGCATTGGTGCTGTTCACCCGTGTGGTGTATTGGTTATATATGCAGGTAAACGGTATATTATTATATTGAATACCTGTATATTAAAACCTAAATATTTATATAAGCCAATACGGACTAATTAGGTTTAGAA
>MU384218.1:0-12380 GCA_022495065.1 Xylaria telfairii | reverse complement strand
ATAATATAATATTATATTATTATTTATATTATTATATTTTATATATTTTTTTTAACTTTTAAATTTATTTATTTTTAAAGTTATAAAAACATAATATTAAAAAATACTATAAAAATATTTATAAAAAAAACATGTTTTTTTTACACGTATAAATTTTATTAAAACGTTAAATTATATTTATAATATTAGTTTTATTAAATATAACTTAATAATAATTTTTAAAATAACTAGCTACTACTTTTAAAATCTAGTTAAAATTTTTAATAGCATAAAAGCTAAATTAGCTAATTTTAACAAACTAAAACAACTTTTGCTATTTTTAAAAAGCGATTTTTTTATATAAATAAAATAATCTATTATTTATTTATATAACTAATACATAAATACTATAAATCCGCTGCTATCTTCGCCTTTGCAGCAAGCTTTACGTAAAGTCTATAAAATACTAGATTAAGCAATTATATTAAAAAAAATTAATAATCAACATATATAAAAAGCTATAAATTATAAAAAAAACTTTACAAATTAAATAAAAAATTAATTTTATAAGCTTTCTAGCTAATAATATAATAGCTTTACTGCTGCTAATTTATACAAGTACTAAAAATTTAAATAAATAAAAAAAAATCGAAAATAATATAACTATAAAATAAAAACCTTTAAAACAAAAAAAAAAAAAAAAAAACTATTTTTCGCAATAAATAACAGCAGCATAAACGCTAATATCCTTATATATATAACTAGCTTTAAAATATTAAAAAAATTAATAATTTTATTTTTTATAGCCTTAAACATTTTTTTTAAGCTTTAAATTAAAATAAAAAACCTATAAAATAACCGGGTTTTTAAATTAATATAAACTTAATACTATTATTATTATAGGTTTTAAAAATAAATAAACTATTTTTAGCACCTTAAAAACCTTTAAATAACTTTAAAAATAACTTTTTATTAATTAATATATTAATTTTATTATATAACTTATTAAAGTTTTTACATAGTATAAATAAAACAAGTAATATTTTAAAAATCTTGTTTAAAATAAATATAAATAAAGCTATTTAAATAATTAATAATTTAAATAATAATAAATACAATTTATTTAATAGCTTTATAAACGTAGTAATATTATATAAACAGTAATAATAAATTAAAAATATTTTAAAATATTTTAATATATTTTTTATATACTGCGTTAAATTAGCTTAAAATATATTTAAAAACTAAAAAAGCTTAAAAATGTATTATTTACGTTTAAATAATTAATATAAATAATCTTTAGATTTCTTAATTTTTTATATTTTTTTTATATAGTTCGCGATATATAGTGTTTTATCTACAAAATGTTATTTTTATATATAAATTAGGTAGCTTGGCAACTGCAGGTTAATTCCTAATTATAGGTTGGTTCCAATTTTTAACTCCTACTCTATACTAACAGAAGGGGGTCTCCAAGGGTGGATCCACTAGTAGTTGAAAAGCTGAAGATAGTGGTTCTCTGCTTTAGTAAGGTTGAGTATCTAGAACAGGATTGTTTGTAAGCGTCACGAGGTGTGTATTAAGCATAAATTCTTTTATTATTAAGTGAGCAGAGTTTCGGAGTTTGGCCCAATAAGGTTAAGCCTGCTGACTACCCTAAGTCGCAAGCCGTTGAAGCCTTTTCTGAGTATTGGCCATGGGTGGGATATCTGGAAGGGTTTGGCGAGGGATTAAACTCTCTTATCGTTCAGCAGCCTCAAGTAGGTAACTGAAAGACCTTCGGGTATCTAGTTAGCGATCTGGGGACTAAATAAACCGACTATGAATGTATCAATTGTGTTGAAAGGCGCTGTCAGCTGGTGGCGTTGAAGCACGCGATGACTAAACATATTGAGCACTTTCGACAAGTAGCTAATTCAATCCGATTTGTACATCTCAATCCATTTGGAATACTGTGTGATGCGTATGTAACTACGTACATAGTATGTCCCTACTTAACGATATATGTCTATCAACTCATTCATTTTGTCGCATTCTGGCAGTAAACGCCGGTTAAGTTACACAACAATCTGAACGCCTCATTGCTGAAACTCGAGACAGTACGTTAAAACTGACATAAGATAAACCGTCTTACCATGTATAATCGGCCCTAGCTATGGTTTTCCCCTACTGCGCATGCGCGATAGCTGCGAAGTCAAATTGAGTATACAGACGATAGGCCGACGTAAATACTGCGCAGTTCCACGTGCCGGGTTGTTTTACTCGGGGTCGTTTGCTTATGCCTCGAAACCCCAAGTCAAACGGATCCCTTATTCGAGTAGTGATGTGCGACATCTGAACTAGTGCCACAACTGTATAGTTACTTCTACGAGGAGTAGAGAAGCATAATCTAGTTTTGTCGATGGACCATGATCCGGAGTTTTACTCGGTTCGGTTTGGTTGATGCAAGCTACTCGGTCATACGGTCTCCGGATCTCACGCCACGCTTTGCAGCCACAGGATTCGTAATGGGGAATCGTAGAGAACGCTACAATTAACAATTTCTTTCCAGAAACTGCGCTCACCTATTGACCTCTTCATTATCCATTGCTCGTAGCCCTCAAGCTCGACGCCAAGCTTGTAGACTACTATTCACATACATATCCAGCTTTCTGTCCCTACGTGCTCTCAACTCGGCGAATTCCCAATGGATTTTCTATTCGCAGCTCCTCTGGTAGCATGTCTTCTCTTCTTCTCGTATGGTTTGTTCGCTCGCCGGCGACTTTGGCATATCCCCGGGCCGCGCCTGGCTTGTATTACCGACCTTCAACGGGTGCTCTGGGTTAGAACCAAGAAGGCGCATTTAATCCACCAAGAAGTCCACAATAAGTATGGAGAACTTGTTCGAACGGGTCCCAATAATGTTATGTTCAGCAACCCAGAGGCTATTTCAACTGTATACACCACCAGAACTGGGTTTCCGAAGGTTAGCAATTTAAATAAATCCCCTCAACGCTAGGGCGTTTAGGAAATAGAACAGCATTGACGAATTTCGATGTGCAGTCACAATTTTACACGACGCTACAGCCTTACACCCCGAAGGGAGGCTCCTTGCCTGCGGTTTTCAATACCCCAGATGAGAACATTCACAGACAACTCAAAACACCAATAGCCAACCTGTTCGCTTCCAATAACATCCTGAACTACGAACCCGGAGTTGATGAGACCCTCAGCATAATGAAGGAGAAACTGGACAGCCAATATGTTGATCACAGCCAGGTCTTCCAGCTTAGCTCATGGATCCAATACTTTGCTTTTGACGTTATGGGCACGTTGGCATTTTCCAAGAGGTATGGATTTCTCGATACTGGAAAGGATGCAGGAGGCATACTTGCAAATATCAAGCAGTTCATGCGGACAGCGGCCCCATGGACGCAAGTACCATGGTTTGATGCCATTCTGCGGAAAAATCGCATAGGTGACTGGTTCCAACGTCACTTATTCTCAGCGCCTTCTATGGGTGTTCTCGGGATCGTCGCCAAGATTATTAATGAGAAAAAGATCGCACTCGCGTCTAGTAAAAGGGGGGTGGAACAAACCGGCGAGGGCCCAGAAAGCCAGTCTGAGAAGAAGACGGGCAAGGATTTCTTGACGCGATACCTCCAGCTTTATGAAGCAAATCCGGGCACGGTCTTCCCTTGGGCGCCGACGGCCTGGACATTCTCCAACGTTATCGCGGGGTCCGATTCCGTTGGGAGTCTCATGTGCACAACTATGTTCAACCTGTTAATTTATCCGCACACGCTTCGAAAACTCCAGGATGAGCTAGATGCAGCCAATGTGTCGCGGCCTTTCCCCAAATACAGCGAGATTCGCCATTTGCCCTATCTAAATTCTTGCGTCCAAGAGGGTGTGCGGATGCACCCCCCGTTTTGCTTGCCATTTGAACGCGTGGTTCCGAAAGGGGGCATTACTATCCTTGGCCAGTTCCTTCCCGAAGGTACTGTGGTTGGTGGGAACCCATACGTCGTGAATCGCCACAAGGGAACATTTGGAGAAGATGCCGAGTTCTGGAGACCTGAACGGTGGCTAGAGAATGGAGAAGAGCACAGGAAAAAACTTGAGGCTAGCATATTGACGGTAAGCGACTTTCCACCCACTCACTTTGAAAATAAATAATTTGATGCCTGTGGTGTTAGTTCGGATCTGGAAGACGAGTCTGCTTGGGTAAGCACTTGGGTATTCTTGAGATCACCAAGTTGATATCATTCTTAGTAACCAATTATGATGTGAGTCCCCCCAAGCGCAATTAGTGTTCACAAATGAGCTTGATGTTGATACAACCCAATAGATTAATATTGTGGACCCGGAGAGGTTTGAGGTTGAAAACTCTTGGTTCTTCTTTCAACAAGGCCTCTATGCTCAAATCAAGAAGAGATCAGCTACTGTTTAGGAGAAGAAACATACCTTGTAATTATCACAGACGTTTGGTGTCATTTGTGTGGAATATGATCGCCTGATCAGTATTTCGACCCGATCGTCTTATGCTATTGCAGAATTCATTCTATACATGAATCTATCATTTATGCGCGCAATGTGAACCGAGCGTGATGACAACAATTTTTTGCAGGAGCGGCGTTATTTCTCTGTGATATATGCATATCGGGTAATATTGGTCAACCAACATGCCATTTCCATCTGTTGTCCTTTCCATATTGTTATCAAGCAGCTAAATCGATTGTCTAATGTTCATGCTAGTATGAGCTCTATTTAAGACAGAGCTTCAAGATCTCTTGTCACTGGCTTTTCATTCCCGGTATCCTATCGGCTGGACCAGATGTTTTGTTCTTTCGAACGTCTACCCAACCCATTCCTTGAGCAGTAAGAACTGATGCAGCTCCGAGCGCCGCAACTAAGTATAAGATACTATCAAGACCTACGACATACGCCTTGATTACTTGATCCAGCTCCTGCGGGGACACAACGCTTCTGAACTTGGTAGCCCCAATAGAGATAATCAGTTCCATCAGAGTGCCTAACTCAGATTCTAGGCTCTGGTCGAGTATTGTGTTAGAGACCGTCAAAAATATAAGGAAGCTGAGGGTTTGAGCGAAGATAAAAAGAGACATGGCGCATGATATTTCGGAGGGCGCAAGGTTCGATTGCATTGCGACGAGAGCCATCTGAGCACCTAGGCCACGTTCGACACCACATAGGACTTGAAAGTCGATCCATTCGACCATCGGGCTAGTAGGATTAAGCATAGACAAAAGTCCTGAGCCGGTTGCTAAAATGGTGCCGCCGAATGTAGACTACGGAATTGGATAGCCGTTTTTAATACTGCGTTAGGTTCATGAGTTAGAACAGACTTTCAAGTGAAGTGCACGGAGTTCGCACCTAATATTCTACTTACTAATATGATTAACGGTACCTGAGGGACGATTTGTGGAAGCAGTTGTAGGCTACTTATTAAAGCTCCTTTCTCTTACACGGCCTGAAAGAAAATAGGGAGGAAATGGCTCCGACGTTGCCAAAGCCATATGTGTTAGAACACTGACACATAACGGCCGTCGCTTAGCCATCGAGAACGGGATGAGGGCGGAATCGCCCTATCGCCAATTCCAAGCAAAACCAAACGGTGAGTGTAGCAACGGTACAAATAAAAAAAAGGCCTACCGAGATTGAAGTGCCCCAGCCGCCTACTTGGCCGTAATGAAGAGCCAAGAGTAGTTGAACGGGAACTGGGGTAAACAGGACGAAGCCGATGAGATCCAACTTGCCGTATAGTTGTCTCAACTCTATGCTAGTTTTCTTGACCTAATCTGGAGTGCGGGTTGCACGAAGAACTAGGGCCGGAACACTGCCGACGGGCAAGTTGATGTAGAAGCACCAGCGCCAAGTCGAGTACTATAGCCCGCATTAGCGACGAGTTGAGGGGTTTGAGACCGACGAGAAAGGAATATTACATTTGACTAGGAAGCACAATTCCCCTTATCTACGTTAGCGCCCCTCCAATCAAGGGACCAAGTACAATGCCCAGCTGCAAGAAACCCAAGAGTAGGCCTGTCCATATCACCCGTCTTTCAAGTGGGACGCTGTTCGCTAAGATGGTAAAACATCCATTTGCGATGTCTGAAGAACCAGCGCTTTCAACGCCTCGGCCGATTATAAGGACTCTATTTGAGGTTGCGACGCCGCATATCAACGATCCTAGTTCGAAGAGGCCGAAGAAGAACATGTAGCACTATGTCGAGGGAAGATAAGTATAAAACTTGCCGGTAAGTGGCTGCAGTGAAGCGCTAGCTAGTTGATAGGCACTTCCATACCATCCCACGTCGGAGAGAGAGTGAAAGTCGTCGGTGATGTGCGGGAGGGCCGTCGATATGATCGATGTATCGAGGTATCCGAGAAATGTGACAAGGAGGATAGAGAGCATTACTAGAGCAAATGGGAGACCAGTGATGTATTCCCGCTCTCTGGTTTGCTGGTCATCATCATCTAAGCTGATCGCTGTTTCTCGGCTCGATGAGCCGGGTGATTCGAGCTGCCTAGGGGAACTTGCGGACATGGTGTTACACGTATGGGTACGTATTCTATACCCGAGGGTTTTAGACACCCGATATTCTGTAAATAGTCTATGCAAGGCGGCAAACTACCGATACGAGGTTTGGGTGAAATCAGATCAGTTCGGAAAACATGATCTGATTTCTTCCGAAACCTGAGACAGTTTGCTTCCACGAAAATGCAGTACGAAAATGCAGTTGGATATTTTAGGAAGTCGGCGATTTAGTCGCTGACTTTAGGCGAGGCTATTCGCACATAAAGACTGCGATTCGCCCGCTTCTGAAAGGGGGTCCAAAGATCTACATGGCCCCCTTGACTGCATTAAAAGATTATTACTCTTAAATGAATATTATTCCAAGCTCTACACAAGCCCTTGTGACACATGGCGATGTTGCTGTCTTTAGAGTATATGTTAAGGCTTTGATTCTTGTTCATGGGCGGGAGGCAGATATAGAACTTAATGACTTATTCGCTATGAGGTGCTCTGCGGGAGGTGTTATGGTATAATATCATGCTAATTACAATCGCCATTGTCTCATCTGGGCTTGAAATCATGTATGATAGCGGCCCCCTGCAAAGCGCCAGAGTATGGAATACTGCACACATGGTACGTATAGCATTCTCAGGGCCAGCAAGGCAGACAAGTCCCCGATACAGTAGATTCCATCCACCCTCGTCGCAGTGGTCGAAATCAATCTTTTTACGACTCACGCACCTTAGAGGTAGGAGTGATTACCCGCAGCACCATATTTGGTATATAATGGATGTAGATCCAAGAGCTTTTCCATGCATGGACGAAAGACCCGCCAGCCAGTCCCGTTGATCTATGCCAGCACATTGATTGGATATATCTCTATAAAATTTGCCGATATTAGCGATTCGCCATCTCATGAACCTTAAAGTATTAACCACCGACTCCGATGTCAAAGTCCCCGTCGCCACCATTAGCCGAACACGTTCTGATTTGCTTCGTCAGCTCTGGAATCCATATTGATCAACTCCAAAGTGCTGACAGCCGCTTCTGTGCAAACCACCGACAAGAAGTATTTACGAACAACGATATACTCGCAGTCTCACGGTGTTGCGACAAATGAAATGGGCAAGCCAACAGATCCCATGGCCATGATCACTGGTGGACACAAAGGGCCGCGTCCACGGAATGAAGAAGCGTAAGCTAGAAGGCAGCCTTCTCACCAAGACGTTTTTCGCCTAGAGCTGACATTGAACTAGGTGCGAGCAATCGATGGCTCCGCCGCTCTTTTCTTACCCGCTGGACGAGTCTACCGTGGCGTTATGCTGTGCCCCCCTCTTCTCGACCCTGCGTCTCTCCATGTACGTCGTAAGGGGCTTCGAGGCCGAGCTGCTGAGCTATTACCGCTCCATTCAAGGGTAATCGGGAAATTCACAACACCTTGCACTTGGTGTCTTCCTAATACTTGGTGACGGATCGCTTAGGTCCATTGATTTACTCGGTAACCCCAAAACGGGTGTCAGCTCATGATTAATAGCTGAGGGTCGCGCCTCCTCATGCCACGAATGTCTCACATCGATTACAGTACAATTCATGTAGGTTCTAAGTCTGTGCGGATCGCTACCTGGAGCTTGCAGAACTTTGAGCTCATGTTGGACTTCACTTGAATATATGTTGGTCATTTCGGAGGGCCCGATGCGACGCGGGTGGCGCGCGAACTGGTCACAATTGATCATGGGATTAAACGATCCCGCTGTACATGCAAAGCTGCCTAAAAGATAAGCTCTGCAGCCTTATCATGCGCCATGTCAATCTACACAAATGAGGATAATTGTTTCCGGGCCTGGTTCTAAGATTGGAGCTCGAGTGAGCTTGCTGCTTGCAGTAGTAGTAGTTGAAGCCAGCCCTTGTCAGAGTCATGGAGAATTAAAACCGGGTCGGCCATTAGCAGCCATAGAGTCAACTTATAGGACATGGGCGGGGTGGCGGGGACGATTCCGTTTAATCTAGTGAATGTCATCTTCCCGGACGAGATAAGGTGTGAATACGATATGCCAAGGGGGCGCCACTGCAAGAACACGCTGCAACAGAAGCATAGCAGGCCTAAGCGAATGACCTCGCTTACTGACGAAGCCTCAAATTGCATGTCGATGAGTCGGAACATAATTAAGGCCATAGATTTATGGAAGATCTCCAGGCTGATACGCTGTTAAGTTGATAACAGGACAAAATTCCGGCATCATGCTCCAAGCGGGGATATCCATCAGTACACTAATAAAATACCAACGTTGACACAGAGATTTAAGTAGTCATTGGCGGTACCACTTTGTGTCATAAATAAGGCTAGTTACCTCTGGCCATGGCCAGAACTGCGGTGGTACTGGTGTAGCACTTAGTAGGGAATATAAGCAGCCCGATTCAATAGCAACGGTTGCCTAGGAACATATGTCTTTATATTATAACCTGGCCCACTATAATTAAGTATATAAATATATAGCTATTTAACCAAGGTCCTTGATTTTTTATTATAATATAACTAATTATTTTTAATATAAATTTATTAATTTTAATTAATAATTATAATAAATTATAAATTTAATATTAAATAAAAATAAATATAAATAATTATTTATATAATTTTATAATATATATTATAAATTATTATATAAATATAAAAAAAAAATTATTTTTAGTTATTTTTAATATTTATTTATAAATTTAAATATTTTTAAATTATTTAAAATAATTAAAAATATTAAAAATTAAACTTAATAAAAATTAATTAATAATTTAATTAATATTTTATATAAAAATATTATAATAAACATTAATAATTATATTAATATTTTAATTATAAATTTTTTAAAAAAACTAAATAAAATTTTAAAAATTATTTAAAAAATAATTAAATAAAATTTAAATCTTTATTATTAAAAAAAAATAACCTGTTATAAAAACTAACAAATAAAAACTTTATAAATATTATATATATAAAAAAACTAATTAATATAACTTATAATAAATAATTTAAAAATTTATTATTAAATTTTTAAAAATATTAAAAATTAAATATTATATAAATTAAATAAAAATAAATTATATAATTTTTAATATAATATATTAATTTTAAAATTAATTAATTTAAATATTAATATTATATAAGTTATAATTTAATAAAATAATAATAAAACTAATAAAAAACTTGTAATAAATAGTTAGTTACAGTTAGGTGCCTAGTGGGACTAGTGCAGACCCCACATTAGTTATCCATCCGTACGTACGACCCACATCACGTGACTGCCAGTCACCTGACCACTGGTCACCTAACCTGGCCCCACCTACCCCACCACACATACACATACCACACTTAACTATTATTATTGCTGCGCCCCGCTGTTACACCTGACACACTAACAGAAGGCAAGGCTGCTGCAATATGTGCTATATTGTGCGAAAAATCTAAGTATGAAGAAGGAAAGGAATCTACAAGGCTGCGCGGGGCGCGGCAACAATAATAATAGCTAAGTGTGGTGTGTGTGTGGTGGGGCAGGTGGGGCCAGGTCAGGTGACCAGTGGTCAGGTGACTGGCAGTCACGTGATGTGGGTCGTACGGATGGATGACTAATGTGGGGTCTGCACCAGTCCCACTAGGCACCCAACCGTAACTCCCGCGCAGCCTTGTAAAGTTTTTCTTTTTCTTTTTTATATTTGGATTTTTTATATAATATAATATATATTACAGCAGCTTTATTTTTTATTAATATATTAAGTATAATAATTTAAATATTATTTTTTTTATAAATATAAAAACTGTTTTAATATTTTTAAATAAATAAAATTAAATATATTAAATATTAAAAAACTTTAAAAACTATATATCTTATAAATAAAAACATAAAAATAAATATTATATATTATTAATAACTTGCTGGTTTTTTGTTTATAAAATAATAAAATTTTAGCTATTTAAGCTAATATAATAAACTAATAATACTTAATATTTTTAAAAGGAATTTTTATAAAAACATGTATTTTTATTATATAAACATATAATTATAAAAGCATATACACTTTATATTAAAAAATATAAACAATAAAACCGCGTGATTATATATATTAAAACAATGTTTGATTTATATTTATTTTATTAGTTATTTTATATTTAATTAATATTTATTTTATGATTAATTAAAAAGATTTTTAGTTTTAATATTGATTTTTCATTTAGCCCGAAGCTTTTAAGTTGATTTAATATATAAAAAAAAATCTGATTTTTATTTTTAACTGTTATTTATTACTATATTATTAACGCTGTTTTTTTAGTTTTAATAAACTAGATTTAAAAGAAATAATTATAATTTAAAAGCTAAAAAATTATATAAAAATATTATAATTTAATATAAGGAATTCTTATAAAAACATGCACCTTTATTATATAAACATATAATTATAAAAGTATACGTACTTTATATTAAAGAATATAAGCAGTAAAACCATATAATTATATATATTAAAATAATGTTTAATTTATATTTATTTTACTAATTATTTTATATTTAATTAGTATTTATTTTATAATATTCCTAGTTTTAATATTAATTTTCTACTTAGCTTAAAGCTTTTAGGTTAATTTAACACGTAAAAAAAAATCCGATCTTTATTTTTAGCTGCTGTTTACTGCTATATTATTAACGCTGTTTTCTTAGTTTTAATAAACTAGATTTAAAAAAAAATAATTATAATTTAAAAGTTAAAAAATTATATAAAAATATTATAGTTTAATACGGATTAATTTTTTTTTAATTTATTAAAAATTTAAATTTTATATTAAATTAAATTTTTTTATTATTTTTTATTTTAAATTAAATTAATAATTAAAATACTTTAATTAATATTTTAAGTATTTTAAAAACTATATAAATATTTTTTTATATTAAATAACTTTATATAATTAATATTATTTTTATTTAAAATAATAATAATAAAATAAAATAAGTTTATTTTATTTAATATATTAAAAAAATTAAAATTAAAATTTTTTAATATTAAATATAAATATTAAACTAAATAAATATAAGTATTTTATAATAAAAAATATAAAAGATATTAATTAAATATAAAAATAAAAAAATAGCAGTTTTAATTATTTAAATAAATAAATAAAGAAAAAAAAAATATTACAATAAATATTTTTAAAAGTTAATATTTAAAAAATAAAAAATATATAAAGTTATATATAAAATTAAATTAATAAATATTTAAATAAATATTTATAAAAATAAAACAAAATTTTTATTTAAATAAAATAAAGTTTAAAAATAACAAGCTATTAAAATTATTATTTAATTAAAATAATAATAAAGTTTAAAATTATAATATAAATAATTTAATTTTTTATTTAAATTTTTATTTAATTTTTTAATACCTCGGGGATTTATTTTTTTTTTTATTATAATAATAATAAAATATAATAATAAATATTAATTATTTTAATAAAAATTTTTTTTAATTTTTTTATATATATAATAATTAATAACTTTTTTTTTTATTTTTATTTTATATTTTAAAACTTTTTTTTATTATAATAATTTTTTTTAACGTAAAATATAACAGCGTTAATAAATATAATTATTAGCTTTATATTTAACTAATAGTTTTTTAATTTTATTAATTATATTATTTAAAATATTGTTTTTATTAAATTAATATATAAAATAATTAAAATAAAATTTAAAGTATTATTATAATTAGCTAAGCAGCTTTATATAACTATACGTAAAAAAATAAATAAGTGATACGCGCGTACAGGGAGCACACGCGTACGCGTGTGCCGCACGTATTCACTGGCAGCCACAGCCACACGCGGCTGTGCACAGACCATGGGTGG
>MU384217.1:0-12442 GCA_022495065.1 Xylaria telfairii | reverse complement strand
AAAATATTAATTTTATTAATTATATTATTAAGTATAAAAAATTGATTAAATATTATAAAATAAAAATATATATATTATAAGTTTATATTAAACAAGTTTATAAGTTATAAAATTAATTATTTATATATATATAAATATTTATTTATATAATTTTATTTATTAATATATATATAAAACTTTAATTAAAAGCTTTGTTTTTATAAAAAACATTAATTATAATATTATTTAAAACGTTATTTTTATTTAATTAATATATAAAATAATTAAAATAAAATTTAAAGTATTATTATAATTAATTAAATAACTTTATATAATTATATATAAAAAAACAAATAAATTATATATAAGCTTTATTAATTTTAAAGTATAAAGTTTATTAAATATAAAAAATAATTAATTAATATATATATTTTTTAGGAATTTTTATAAAAACATGCGGTTTTTTTATAAAAGTATATCTTTTTTTTTAAGTTATACGGCTTAAAAAGCTTTAACTTTAATGATATATATATAAGAATTTTTGTTTTTTTTCGCTTTATGTAATAGTATAAGGCTTGGTTTTATAGCTTTAATATAAAGCTTTATACTTTATTATCTTTTAATTTATGTAATTAATAAAGTGTGTTTTGTATAATTAATATAAACAAGTTAAAATATTTAATATTTTAATAAATATTAAGGCTATAAAAACGGGCCCTATACTATTAAATCAAGCGAAAAAAAACAGAAATTCTCATATATATATTATTAAAGTTAAGGCTTTTTTAATGGGGCAATACTTGAATGCTTATATAAAAGCCATGTTTTTATAAAAAAACTATATCTTTTTATAAAAATTCTTTATTTTTTTATAAATATATACTTTTTTAATAAAAGTATACGCTTTTATAAATATCTTTAATATTAATTTAATATATTAAACTATATTAATTTAATTTTAATATATTAAACTAATATTAAATATTAACGTATTAATTATTAACCTTGATCTACGCTAAGTTTATTGTCTCTTGTTTTTACAATTTACGTTTTGTCATAAGTGGCCCCCCTGGCCCACCGTCATAGGGGCCATGTGATTTCTGGTTTTCCTTTAACAGGGTGGGCAAATTCTAGTTTTTGTGCCTCAATAGCCTCGCTTAAAATTGCCGACTGCACTAGTTGTAGCAGGAAACTATCACAGAGTGTCATAAGGTATAAAGACAAAGAGACTCCTGTATATGTATCTGGGTCAGCCTCACGTAGCCTTGAGACCCCTCGTGCAACAACAAGAGTCTATATCTACCGTATACTGGGTTTGTGACATAGAGGTTTAGGCAACACCAAATGAGATCTTCTGATCTGATCTGATGTAATTCAACCCGAACCTCTTAATCGTTAGCTTGTCGCGCATATAATTATTTACATGATACCGGGTGTCCCAACCCTCGGGTACGCATACATGTGACAACCTGCTAATGACCCAACTTCACTCTAAAGACCAAAGCAACAGGCGTCTTGATTGCTTACATTGTAGTGGCCTCTTCGTTCCAAAGGTGATCAACCTGGTTAACGGCGATAAGGTTGACAGGGTGGAGATGAGTACACAGCAAGCCGGCGAAGCAGAAGAGGCTGCGAGCCGGAGTCTTTTCCGGACGCACGACGATTGGGACGTAAGGTAGCGTGCCACAGCCGTTGCCCTAGCTGACACTCCCGATGGCCCGGGGAGCGAAACGCGGAGGTAAGAGGGTCTTGGTCTACCTGCAATGAAGATTATGGCATCCTTTAAGCACTACAGTATGGACTAGATTGCTTTGATTTGACCTAGCCGCCTGTTTCCCAAACCCCCCCCAGGCCGATTTTGTTGCAAGGGAATAACGCTTTAGTAATACCTATTACATATAGAAATGATATTATAGTGCTTAAATTAATAAAGTCCAGGGGGGAATACGGATGCCAAGACAGTTTATCTGATGCCAAGATATCTTATCTGATGATCTAGATCAATCAGCGGAATAAGACCGTTCTAAATTTACATAATATACTGCATACTAATATAGTATAGTATAGTCTAGTTGGCGCAGGGGTGTTTGCTCAGATTGGATATGTTACTCACAATATTGTACGTACACCCCCTAGGATTTCAAAGGTTAACTTGGGTACAAGTCCCCTGTTGGACTCATGTTCTGCCAGATTAGGCAAATAATTTTGGCAGGACCCCCAAAAAACTTACTTGGGTCCCTGCCCAATTACTTTCAACGCACACAAAACTCCGGTTAGGTACTTTGATTTGGTGGATAACTGGCAATGTGAAATGTATCGAAGGTGTAGGACCGACCCCTGTCGAGCAATCTTGCTACATTACGCTAAACTACTATTTCCCTAGTATACATCCTGTGCTTGAATTGTCCCTGTCATCTATGCCTGATCCCGAAGCTGCAATCTTTTCTTAGAAACCGTGCTATTATGACGGCAGTCAGCTTGGACCAGACAGGCAACTGATATGATAGTGACTTGTTGTTCTAAGACGGGATAGATACGATATAATGTGTAAAGTTAGCTAGATGAGTCGTGGGACCATACCCGTTGTGAACCTTGCTCCGTAAAGTCCACGCTGTGTTTGTGAGATCGGTAGCACCCTTGGTAATTCGAAGCGAGGACCGAATTACGGTGTTTGCTATATAGCAAGATTTAGCCTACGCAGAATATCAGCACACTTGTTGGCATTTAGGACGGCGGAATAATTATTTAAGCTCAAGCATAGGCAGTTAAGTTTGTAAGAAGAACAAAACCACTCTGTTTACACCTCCCCCCCCCCCCCCCCAATTATTATCTTTGGTATCCTTTAAAACACACCGTTTTAATATTGTCACTATGGGTTTGGTTGTTCTTCCAGCGCTTATTCCAGATATACGTCGCATCTATGAGGTGTATTTTTCGGCCTTTGCTCACGACTACATGGGACAACTGATCCTGAAGATACTTTTTCCTGGGCCTATCGACGACGAATTTAAAAAGACTCACGCGGCAGCCACACTTCAGTGGTGGCACAGCTGTAACTATCAATATACTATGAAGTGTGTTGACACAGACACGGCCGAGATCATTGGTATGGGCCTCGGCGATATCCTTGTGAAGCCGAGAACCCCCGAAGAGCGCCAGAACCCCGGCGTCCCTTGGCTTGATGGTGAGCAGCGAGAACGAGCAGAGAAAATCTTGAACTCTCTGTGGGAGATGCGAGAGAATTTTTTCGGCGGGCAGCCCCATATCTGTCAGTTGCCAGCATCCGGTTTTCGGAAGCTTCCAAAACTAATGAAGAGATGTCCTAGACTGCCATGTGATTGCGGTCGACCCGAAGTACCAGGGACGCAAAGCTGGTGCGGCGTTTTGCGAGTGGGCCCTCGACCTGGGTGAAAAGACTACCCTTCCCGTCTATTTCGAGTCTTCGCCATCAACAGTGAACCTTTACAAGAAGATGGGCTTCGAATTGCTGCCAGAAAGAATTGTCCACAAAGCCGGAGTACTGGGGACCCCTACGGATATTGAAGTCCCATTGATGGTCAAGATGCCATCGGCAGCGGGAGGTATAGCGTTTGAAGAATGGAGAAATTTGGGCTACCCAAGCTTCAATCAACGCCCGAAGGCTTGTCAAGGAAGTGGAAACGATGGCCAGACTAAGCAAGTCGGTGCGACAGCTACAGTAGTGGCAAGAGCCGAACCTGTACTATAGCCCAGCGCGGAAGCCCAACAGAACAAGAGAGCCAGGGGCATCGCACCATCAGCATATTAGCTCGTGAGCTAGAGATCAGAGTAATCAATCAGATAAGATTTGTGGGCCGTCATTCATGGGCCAAGATTGGATCACACTTTACTTAGAACAGAACCAAGCACTTGTACGAACGAGGATAGCCAGTGTAGGCTCACTCACCTGAGCTTATAGAATTATCTCTACTACGTTTTCTAGTTAAGCTGAAGTCAGACTCCCACTTCTCGCCTGGGAATACTTATACTCGCTTTTCTATTGTCTCTGTGTTGCAAACTTATTCGCCTACCGCTTCTCCCAAGATGTTGGAGAAGACGGCGTTGTACTTTAAGCTGGCCGCTTATATCTTCAATATAATTCACGAAGAACTTGGCCGTGCGACCAGAACCGCCTGGGCTCGTTACCGAGCGCGTTTACTTGACCGTCACCCGCCCTCGCCCCGAGATCGCAACATTATTATCGTTGGAGCTTCATTCGCAGGAAATCGTGTTGCTCAGCTTCTAACAACTTGCTTGCCTCCTAATAGTCCTTACAAAGTCATCGTGATTGAGCCAAACTCTCATTTCCAGTTCTCTTGGGTCCTACCAAGGCTATGTGTGGTCGAGGGGCATGAGCACAAGGCCTTTATACCATATGGGGGCAACGTTCACGATAACCCAGTCGGCGTTCTACGGTGGGTGAGGGACCGGGTAATTGGCATCACAGAGAATAGTGTACAGTTACAGGATAGTGGTGAGGTCATTCCTTACCACATTCTTGTCATCGCGACAGGCTCCGGCGTAGAGAAGGGCCTGCCATCTCGAGTTAATGCCACCGATAAACGGCGAGGTATGGGACTCATGCGAGACATTCAGCAGAAAATTAAGAGTGCAGAGACTATGGTTGTGGTAGGAGGGGGCGCTGCGGGTGTTGAGATAGCTACAGATGCACAAAACCTCTACCCTAGCAAGAAGATTATTCTAGTCCACTCCCGCGAGGCAGTCATGAATCGGTTTGGCAAAGGATTGCAAGCGGCTGCCCTTGAGGGTCTCAAATCGCTTGGTGTGGAGGTCATCTTACGAGACAGACTAATACACGGCGCATCCAAGCCAGGAATGATACTTCTCCAGTCTGGTCGCGAGATCCAGTGTGACGTCGTAGTGAGTGCTGGCCGCCCCAACCACTACCTACGCCGATTACTAATGCCGCGGCAGGTTGATTGCACAGGTCAGCAGCCTTCTTCGTCAATCATCTCCGGGCTATCGCCTTCTTCAATCTCGTCTTCAGGCCATATCCGAGTCAAGCCAACCCTGCAGCTCGCTGACGAAAGACTCCCCAACGTTTACGCGTGTGGCGATGTTGCAGACACCAAAACTCCCAACCCAAACGCCCGATCCGCCATGCGTCAGGCTTGTATTGTAGCAGATAATATCATATCGGTCGCAGCAGGAGGAAAGCCACGCCACAGATACAGAAATACATGGTCGGACGGGGTCATCAAACTCACTTTAGGTTTGGTATGCTCAATGCTACCTGAGAGCTACATTCAGTGAAGCTAACAAAAGGAACAGGACCAGTCCGTGACACATTATGGGGATGGAAAGTCGGAACTACTATTCCGCAGTAAAGAAACGGATGCAGAGTTAATGTCTGCAATGTGCTGGTCTAGGATGGGAAGGAAGCCGTTTGAGGATACATATATAGACAACGAGTCCGCTTGTTCTATGTCTGAGTAAGCGGCGTAATAGTGCCAAGCTGTCAGGAGGGCACGAGACAAAGAATAGGAGGAGACTAACCCATATGTATCTAAGGCTAAATTGGTTGAGGTAAATGAAATGGAAGCTCCTTTAGACGATGGCACCGCAATATATAATTGCTCTTTAATATGTATGCATTTTTCCTTCTCTCGTAATCTAAGGGTCTCCTTTAATGCTTTCGAGGTTACCTACTTAGGTAACCAAGCTTACCCGGTTGAAGATGCTAGTTGGGTGAACAGTCAGTGGAATTTTGGGCCTGGGAGCACTTTTTTATGTTAATACATTTCGCTATGAATTCCACTTCGAAATCTAGAAACCTATTGTCTCCCCCATAATGATAACTAACTTAGATACCACTCTTTTACATGTCCTAATAGTATCTGAAATAATTTTCAATGGGAAATTGTTTGATAGAGAATAATACATGTGAACGAAGGCGCCATTGTGACCGGCATCTCCACCATCGGCCTTCATGAGCGTAGCGCAGGCATTTCACACCCAGGCTTAAAAGATTCCAGTGAGGACACCAAAGTCAATAGAGTACAAATAGTTGTCCCGCCAGATACAGATGACGAAGCAAAGACCAGCAGGTTCTGGGAGGAAGCAACTGATAAAAAGAAATTTGGGAGGTAACAAGCAGCAGTAGACATTGACGGGCAGCTAATTATCAGGCAGATGCTTCGCCCCTTCGTTACGAGAACCCAGTTGCCCCACGACGGCGGCGCACGAAAGTGTCGTCAACTGGCTGACGGTGCCGCTCAACCTTGACATTGAAGTGCTGACCGACGAAAAGGTGCTGAACCAACGAAAGACCAATGCTATCAAAGCTGTAATCGAGTCAATGGTGAGTAACATCCTGCAGATATGTCTGCCACTAATGCCACAAAGAGTTGGCGACTTCATTTTCATCTGATTTAGGCTCTGTCGAGCTGCTGAGGCGGTCGGTTAATGTCCACTTTACGAAGGGATAGATCCTGAGATGCTTTATCTACATAGGGAAGGCTATGACTTTATCAGCGGACGGCCGGCCCCGTCCAACACTCCAGGAACACGCACCTGAAGTGACCAGGTCCGGACGAGAAGACGCAATGTCCTATCTGTGTTCCCATCGTGATAATGTATCGCGAAATGCACCTGTAGCAGTATGCTGACAAGGTTTATGGCCTACGGTCTAAGTCGAAGCACCAGCATTTATAACTGAGAGCTGAAAGTGTGGATAGATGAGGATGCTAGGTAGTCTAAGTAGTTACTTGGGGTACACATGCTAAGCTTATTAATTTATTATAATTATGCAGCATCTCATATAATCGTTCTATATCTACATCATATAAAATTCTAAATTCCATGAGGTAATGCCGAATGTGTTATATACGTGTTCCATGCCCATTCTTACTCAGCAACCATTTCTACGGGGACATCATTTAGTAGAGAATCGATTAGAAACGCCATCGCCTATACACAATATGCCATTTAATCTAAGGTACGAGTGCAAGGTTAGAACGCCAATAGACACTTGCAGGGAGGAATACCTAACGCATAAGTATTGCAGTGTATTATAGCATACCATGGAATAAATCGTCATCGTCCCATTCCTCTCCGCAGTCGTAGTCCGTCTCCTGCGACGCAGGGGGACTCGTTATTCCCTCGACTGCTTTCATCCGGTCAGAGTTGTTATACCTGCTTCTGTCTTTGTCCTTGTCCCTGTCTACGTTTCTATTCATGAGATGTGTGTCCTTGTCTTTCTTCGGGCCCTTGGCAAGCAACTCTAACATTGCCTCGTATGAGCTCCCACTAGTACCCAGTTTCAATCTCTGCCCATTGGGAAGCGTTCGCGTGTGCTTCTGCGCCGTGTCTTCTGTTATGGAGCATGGGCCCCGCCCAGTCCAGCCGCGACGAGACTGGACCTGGGGCGTAGGCGTTCCGCGGGACGGTGTGGTAAAGGATTCCTTCCCTACTGCGTTGAATTCCACCTCAACAGCAATAGCCCCGGTGTTTCCATTTCCCTCCTCGGTTCCTTCGTTCGGGTTAGCGAGAAGTCGCTCGAGTTGTTCGTCTTCCAGCTCCTGGAGCCGGTCGAATTCCTCTCGCGCTTTCTGCTGGGCACTGGGGCCTTCCCACGCCGCTGTCCTGCCCCGCTCGAGAACGTATTTGTACCGTAGCTCACGGCAGGTTGAAGTAAGAAATGGCTTCGGAGAACGTCTTGGTGCGTTACTGGGCTTGATGCAGTCCTCCGTGGGTAGGGGAGTGAGGTTCTGGGCCCTGGTTGATGAAAGAGGTCCTTCTATGTCCTTGACATCCTGAGAGGACAGCAGCAGGTCTTGTGTGGAGAAAGGGGGCATCTCAAAAGCACTCGGCACGTGCTGCGATATGGCCTGCGGATGGTTTCGGATTTTGGCCTTTGAAGGTATTGGATGGTCAGATACGTGTTGAAGTTGATGAAATACTCGTGGGTTGATGCGTGGCATGGAAGCTACACACGTATTGGATGAAGCAGTCGGCATTCTTGACATAAATTGACTCGGCTTGGGATCCTCATCGGCACTGAGCGTAGCCGTTAGTTCCACTTTAACTACATTCGCGGCATGATCCACTTGTGGCCCTTCGAATATCTCCCGCACTTCTTGGGATGGACTAGGTAAGAAGTCATCGAGATGACTAATGAGAAATAACTGTGTGCTTGGTGGTAGCTCATTGTGTTGAACCTGTCTCGGCTGGATAGCCCGAGAATGGTAGGATCCCTTAGCTGCGGTACGAGGAGGGGGAAGAGGGGGCTTTATAAACTGAGGTGTACTGGGAAGACTAGCAGCAACCTGTTTGTAAGGCTTAAACTTTGGTGGCGCCGGGGCTGGTGCTACCGTGGTTCTGTGATGACGAAAAGCTCGCGAGACTAGAGTCTTTGGTGGTGACCTTTTTGTACTTGAGGTTGGAGGGGCGGCGAAAGAGAGAGGTGTTAATTCTTGCCTTCTGGGTGTGGGAATGGGTCCCTGGCATGGTGTCTTCACTGTACTGGAAACGAGACTGGGTGAAAGAACCGATCTGCGAGGTGGTATCGAATCGGTTGGTTCAGCCGCCCGCTCCAAACAAACCGGTGTTCTACCGGTTTGCTTCTGAGGCGGGACTGGGTTTTCAGGTGGTTGAGTTGGTATGTTTTGATGATCTTGTTGCGGCCCAGGTGAGCTCGTTATAAGCGCATTCGAGCTGGTAGATACATCATCCATTTCGCGAAGCAAATTATCGAAGAGGTTCTCTTCGCTCAGATCGATGGTCAAGAAGCTGTCGTCGAGATTCGGCTCGCCTTGCTTCACGCGAGAACTGGGGGTTCCATGCACGCGGTCGCCGGCAACCGATGCTGTCGGATGGTGCCCCGGTGGGGATGAAACCACTCTATCGACTATTGGAGGAGGTGTTTGGTCTTCGTCGCCTTCAACCTTGCGTTTCTTGTCGACGGGTTCTGTGTGGTCTGGAATGGGAGACGTGCCACGCAGGTCATGGCTGGTGCCTTTAGGCACCGCATGCGATCTCTTCTGGGGATGTCGTACGTTCTCTTCGTCGACGTTGTCGACTGGACGCGGCTCCCCGGAATTATGGACTGTCGGGGACGCGCTTCGAGGTCTCGGGGCATGTCGGCGCGGCGGCGAGGCACCGCCGTCCCTCTGGCTCCTCGGCTTCGGCCGGACAAAGCGGGCAATAGTGTCCTGGGAGGGCCGCACATCGACCAGCGGCAACCCTTTCTTCCTCTTCTCGATGCGCTCCCGCTCCTCCCTCTCCCTCTTCTTGTCACGGGCGGCCCTCGCGCGAGCCTGGTTCTTCTCCTTCTCAAACTCCTTCCGTATGCGGTCCTGCTCGAACAGCTCTTGGCGACGTTGCTCGGCCTTGGAGAGCCTGGGGCCCTTGTTCGCCTTCTGATATGCCTTCCTGACCTGCTTCGTGGTCATGGGGGGTCTTCTCGCCCGGACGTCCGAGGGGTCGGCGCAATGGCGGTTGCCATTGAGGGCAGATGGTAGGTCGGGGATGACGGAGAAGATGTTTTGAACGGGCGACATG
Source organism: Xylaria telfairii (assembly GCA_022495065.1). Classification (NCBI taxonomy): domain Eukaryota; kingdom Fungi; phylum Ascomycota; class Sordariomycetes; order Xylariales; family Xylariaceae; genus Xylaria; species Xylaria telfairii. The sequence continues at coordinate 2,923 of MU384217.1, read as the reverse complement.
GTCGGCGGGTCGGTTCCTGGCCAGCAGCAGCAACAGCAAGAGGTGGCTCGTGGCAGGGGATGGACCGTCGCTATCCCCGACTTCGGAATCAAGGGCTGTGAGGCATGGTATATCGAGCTGCGGCCCGCCGACGATTTTCAATCCTCCTACCACCCGACCGCATACCTAGCTGGGAGTTGACACGCCAGGGGTGTGGGAGAGAGAAGGAAAAGACTACTAAAGGGAGAGGTAAAGAAAGGGAGAGGCAAAGGGAAAGGGAAAGGTGAAAAGATGGCAACTGTCTCAGCCGGTATTGGAAATACAACTAGGTACTACATATAGTACATATGTAGGTAATATCACTACATACATAATGTAGTGATTGTGGCGGTAATTATGTACGTACAGTACCTAGGTACTTATAATACCTACTGTTACCTAGGTAGGCTAACTACTAGTGGCAACCAGCTAAGCTTAGGTCTAGTTTTTAAACATAAAGTTCTATTATTTAAACAAGAACTTAAACCCTTTTAAGTAAAAAGTAAACTTATGCTTTAATCTACCTTAATTTTAACTAAATTTATATGTAATTTATAATAAACTTTAACACCACCTTAGTTTTATTTATTAAATATATAATTTATAAAAATTTTTTTTATAAAAACATATAGTTTTTTTATAAAAACATAGTTTTTATATAAGTATTTAAGTATTGTTTTATTAAAAAAGCCTTAGCTTTAATAATATATATATAACAATTTTTGTTTTTTTTTGCTTTATTTAATAATATAAAGCTTGTTTTAATAGCTTTAATATTTATTAAGATATTAATGGTTGTATAAAACGTAAAAAAGCTAAGCAGCGGAATACCTTCCACGACTTTTCGCCACATTTCGCCATGATCGCTGCCAGCATAAAAAGTCTGCATGTTTCCGCACTAATAAATAGTTTTTAGCTAGACATAATAATACCATTAATCTTGCTTACTTGTTTTATTTATTTATTTTGTTTATTTATATATATATATATATTTATTAATAAATATTAAATATTTTAACTTGTTTATATTAATTATATAAAATATTTTTTATTAATTATATAAATTAAAAAATAATAAAATATAAAGCTTTATATTAAGCTTATAAAGTTAAGCTTTATATTATTAAATAAAGTAAAAAAAATAAAAATTCTTATATATATATTATTAAAGTTAAGGTTTTTTTAAACATATAATTTAAAGAAAAAAATATATTTTTATAAAAAAACTATATATTTTTATAAAACTTTTTTTTATTTAAGTTTATTAAAAACTATATTTTTTTTTAAAAAAAGGAATTTTATTTATAATAAACTATATTAAATATTAATTTATTATAAATAAATAACTTATTAATTATAATAATAAATAAAATAAAAAATATATAAATAAAATAAATAATAAAAAACTTTTAAGTTTTAAATATAATAAAAATATTTTATTTTTTTTTATAAATAAAATAATATTAATAGTTTTATAAGTTTAAAAAAATATTTAAATAATTAATATTTTTTATTATAAAATATTTATTTTTCTATATAAAATTATTTATTTTATATTAAAATATTAAAATAAATTATAAATTAATAAAAAATAAATATAAAATTTAAAACTTATAAAAATATTGGTGTAAGGAGGTCACGCGCGAGAGCGTTAGCGATTATAAGTGTAAAGAAGTTATATTGTCTTAAGTTCTAGGACTTCGTCCCAAAGACGCCGGACGGCGTTTTAAACGCTGTCCGTAGGACAGCGTCTTACGCCTAACAATTTATAATTAATTAAAACTAAAAAACTTTAATAAAAAAACTTTAAAATAAAAAATTATTAATATATAATAATATTAATATATAAAATAATATAAATTATATAAAATAAATAAAATATATATTAAATTTATTAAAATATAAAATAATATAATAAATTATATAAAAAAAATATATTATAATTTTATAATAATATATAATAATTTTTTAATATAATAAATAATATAATTAATAATAATATTAAAATAAAATTATTAAATTAAAATTTTATATTAAAAATTAATTAATTAATAAGTTTTTTTTTTATTAAAACTTTTATTATTTTTTTAATAATTAATAATATATATAAAATAAAAATTATAATATATAATAACTTTTTATAATATTATATATTTATTATATTATAATTTAAAATAAAACAAAATAATTAATTTATAAATTTTTAATAATAAAAACTTATTAATTAATTAACAGTTTTTTTTTTAAAAAATTATTAAAACTTTTTTAAAAACTAATAATATATATAAAATAAATATTATTATATATAAAAACTTTTTATAATATAATATTATATTATTTAAAATAAAAAAATATAACTAGTTTATATATTTTTAATAAATTTATTAATTAATTAATAGTTTTTTTTTTTTATTAAAACTATTATAATTTTTTTAAAAATTAATAATATATATAAAATAAATATTATAATATATAATAATTTTTATAATAATATATAATAAAAAATAATTTAATAATAATTAAATTTTATTAATAAAAAATTTATTAAAAAATATAAATAATTATAAAAATAATTTATAAGTTTAATTAATTTTATAAATTATTAATATTAAATAAAATTTTTAATTATATATTATATATAATATAAATATAATAAATAATATAATAAAAAAATTTATAATTATTTATTATTTAATTTAATTTATTTTATATTTATTATTTTTTAATAAATATTATATTATAAAATATTTGTTTAATTTTATTTAATTTTAACTATTTATAATATTTTTTTTAAAATTAATTAAAAAATAATAAGTTATAGTTTTAAAAATAAAAAATAAAAAATATTTAAATTATTATATAATTTATAAAGCTTATATAAAAAATTAGTTTAATTAATTAAACA
>MU384216.1:0-12443 GCA_022495065.1 Xylaria telfairii | reverse complement strand
TTATTAGTCCGTATTGGCTTTATATAAATATTTAGGTTTTAATATACAGGTATTCAGTATAATACTATACTTTTTACCTGCATATATGACCAATATAATGAACCGTCACCTTATGGGTCCTCGGCCACAATAGTGTTTGTGACAGACCCGATGCCATCAATTTCTAGCTTGACTACGTCACCTACGCGCAGTTGGAACGATGTATCTATTACCAGTCAGTACTTCATCGTCCAATCGTATGTATATGTCTACATATCGTAGGCGCTTTGCGTTGTAGACTTGTAGAATAGGTATGAAGTCTCGGGAGTAATTCACGTACTAGGGGAAACCATTAGTTAAATTAGTCAGGTTGCATGCTGGAGCTGCGTTCAAGAAGGGACTGATTGGCCGTTGCTTGCTAGTAGAAAGAGGGAAGAGAATGACGAACCATTCGATGCCGGCGCCCAGTGGAAAAGTACCGCTACCGAAGAACTCGCCTGGATATAAGCGAGTACTCTTAGACACGTGCGAGAGAGCCTACAGTAGAGTCCCGTTAGCATAGGTAACATGCTGTCAAACCTAGGCACGAGAGACGTGTAGAACCTTGACTGCTTGCCTTGCTAGCACGATGATGTCGGTAATGACGGGATAACTCACCTGTCCTAGAGAGAATTGCCAGTTGTCCACCTTGGGCTCATTCACGACTTGGCCGTTGACAAGAATGCGACCGGACAGGTGGTTAATATGAGGTAGAACTTGATCTGCCGAGACGACGACGGATGAGATGCTGTTGGCGAAAGCCTTGCTATGTTGCGGGCCAAAGCCGCTGTCAAGAAAAACGATCAGCTGCGCGTACTCGTACTGCAGCGGTCGAGGTTGGCACGAGGGGTGCATGCATACCTTGCCATCTCGTCCATCTGCACATTGCGGGCCGAGAAGTCGTTGAAAACACAGAAGCCGGCAATGGCGGCGGTTGCTTCATCGGGCGATGCATTGTACAGAGGCTTGCCGAGTACAATGCCAAGCTCTAGCTCGACGTCCAGGTATTCGCAGTAGCGAGGATAGGCGATGGACGCGCCGTCGGAATAGAAGGCCAGGTGGTTCGATTGATAGAATATAGGCTGGCGATACCAGAGGGCGTGCGGCTTGAAGAAGGGGAAGTCGATGCCGGTCGCGGCGGAGAATAGGCGGCCCAGCCGGTGTGCGAGCGGACGGTAGAGGCTGGTCATGCCGAGGGCGGCGCCGTAGTAATGGCGCTCAAAGAGCATGAAGTCGCGATACGAGCGGGGCTGGAACGGCAGCCCGCGTTTCTCGGCATCCGTCTCATCCGGCGCATTCTCCTCCAGCACGCGACGGAGCATGCTGGAGACGGCGCCCGCATTCGCATTCGGCCCGTCTACCGGCAGCACATCGCCGTCGCCGACTTGAACCACCCGGCCACCGATGCGTTGGAACTTCATGCCAATGGTGAATCGTGCTTGGACTCAATAGGTGCTGTGCTTATGAAGATGAACATGAACATGAACATGAACGTCGCATGCAGCGGCATGTGTAGACCAGGCAGATATATACTTAAGTAGTTAGGTTAGGTAGCGCAAGTGTCAGACCTCGGGAGTTCGGCTTTTTGCCGACTACCTACCTAGCTTCCGGTTGGGTATTCTCATGAGAAATACATTTTGAATGGAGCCAACCTTACCTAACCTTATCTAACCTTCAATGTACCTAGTGATTTATAGCGCCTGAATATAGTCAGAATTTCATTGGACAGTGCATCTGGTGCTTTTTTACAGTGTAGGTATGCAGCAATGGAGACCCCGTTACCACTTTTTGCACTGTGGCTCATAAGCCTGCCTGAGTCAACTCTCCAACGAACTATCTATATTATATTCGTAACAACCCAGATCCATTTCCAGCCACCTGCCGTACTTCGGACTGATAATCGACCCACGTATGATTGTCACTAATTAACTCCATATATGGTGCCTTTGATTGTCCACTTACAGGCAGACTCGTTGGCGATGGAGCACATAATGGCAAGAGTTACCATACTCAAGGTAAAGGTTGAAACAGAAGTATCGGAATGAACACACGGCATCCATTTAGGCTATTATTGGGAAATGCTACAGCTATGTGACACATGACTACCGTGGGTACCTAATTTGTGTGTCTTATAATAATGGCGAGACCCAGCACTAACGCTCATGATACAAGAATTCTCCGAACTATAAAGCAGAAATTTCAAGTTTCAATGATACCCGGTACTGGTCTCAAGTGCGTGACGTTGTCAAAGTTAAAGTGGGCTCCTAAGTTCATATGTATTCGTGCCTTTATTCCAACTCAAGATGGTAGTAAAAGACTGTATTACGCCATTGATTGAGTATAGCGTGTTCCCAACTACGAATTAATCTAGTATACGATAAGCCGAAAAACAATATTTCTACAAGCCCTGGCTTGTTTACCGAGTCTTTAGCTAGCGTCCGTCCCTAGACTAAGCATTAAATCGGATCAAAAGTGGTTCAAGTGTCTACCGTTCGAAATAACATACTGTTCCAAACTGTAATAGACGAGTAAGTAGAGCCGGTCGCCCAGGACACTGTACACGATTAGGCAGGTCGAGCGGTTAGGAGCCACTAATGCCTTTATTATACTATATATTAGAGCTAGATAAGCCACTCTCGAGCATAGCCAGCCCCCCTTTTATTTCATCTATCTACGTACACGCGACTACTTGTCTCGTCTATACGCTGATGCCGTAGGCTCACACCAGGTACCGATAAGGTTGCCGAGGTGACCTGCTTGGCTAGAACCGAGCTGTTCATAAACTACCGTTCGCCGTAGCCGATTAGGAGGGGATATAAGTCTTGTTATCTCCACGCGGGTTGTCTCCCCGTTAGGTTGAATTGCAACAGTTGGCCGGAGGGAGTTTAGGTGAATTTACCCACTTTCCCGCCAAAACTCCTCATGTCCAGCCAATCATGCTTTCAGAGATTTCCCTTTTTGGAGTATTCGACTGCCGTCTCACGTTCCCGATAAAACCTCTTAAAGACAATAAGGGTCACTTACCACCAACGTACAAACTACCTACTTAGAAGAGGCAGAGCCTTTCTTGGATTTGAGTATATAAGGACCCTTGGGCAAGTCGCCGTCTCCGAGATTCAGCAGCAATTGGGACTTTCTACTTCATCAAAACTAGCCCTGAAACCACCACTATCTTCTGCCAGTGAGCTCTGTGCCACTCTATGACCGAAAATGATCTCCAACGTCTTTCAAGTGGTCGCACCTATACTTTTGTATGCAGCGCTAGCAACTAGCACGAACCTTCCTAGCCGGCAAGCGGCAGACCACTCGATGGGCTTCATCGGCTGCTCCATGGCCGAGAATGTCGCCCAGGGTTACGTGGCCGTCGGCGGCAAACGCATGTGGGGACCCTATGGGACCGGCGCCCTGGTTGTGCAGTCGTGGACAAGCAGCAACTCGGCAGCCTGGCAGAAGTTCGATCAGCAGGTTGCCACATACGGGCAACCCAGTACCGTCTGGGTGCAGATATGCATCTTTGCTAACCCAGGCGCCACCTACACCGAGGTCAAGCAGTTGATCGCCAACGCTCGCTCCCACGCCGCTCCCAACGCAACTATATACATCTCGGGCCAGCCCCTATACGACCCCGGCCAGTCCTGCTTTTTAGCTGGTCAGGGCGGCGCCGAATTGACAGACCGCCTCGCTCAGCAAGCTGCCAACGACACTACTCAGGATGTCCTTTACAGCGGATCATTCATTCTTCACAAGGCCGAAGTGCAGGACGGTTGTCACGCCAATGTTGCCGGGCAGCAGTCACTCGGCAGGCAGGCTATTGCTTTCTGGGGTTGATGCCGAGGGGGAGTTTCGGGCCACAGATGTAGGCCGGCAGTGCATGTAGCTGGGATTCTCTCTTGTATAAACGTATTTGACATTGAAATAGCTGGGAAATGGAAATAGTTTATTTGTGAGTTCAGTATAGGAGAGAAGAAAGATAAAGAGCTGAAAGAACCGAAATACATCTACGAAAGCGCGATGGTAGATTACCGCATAATGCTCGTGAGATAATGGCTAACTAGCCACCAACGATTCGGTATACTTACCCAATGTATATCCGGAACATATAGGTACCACAGCTATTTCAGGTATTATACAGTTACGGAAAAGACCTCTAGTAATATTGCGGAGGAGTGAAGATATGTGTACTAATTGGATAGAGATCGAATCAGATTATACCGCGCATTATACCGCGCCGAGGGAAAGCGAAGAAGATTTAGATACCTAGAGAGACATTATGAAAGAACGTGGCTTTAAAGACACTCTATCTTGAGGAAGTTCATCATCAATTAATTCCAACTACCGCGTTGCGTGAAGTACGTACACCATATATAGGCAGCTAGTAGCAGCCATACGTTAGGTTTCTCTATCAACTTCGCCATCGATATCGACGTTAATAACGTTGAGCTCGTAGTCGATAGTAGCTATATCTTCGCCACAGTAGAGAAGCCATTTTGAAATTGACAGACCAGCTAGGAATAGTAATACCGGTCTAATTATTGCGATCCTAGTCCCTATTTCAAATTAGTCTAAAGAAAGAAAAACTTTGGTTAACTCACTATTGCCTAGCAGTTTGCAAGTCAAAGTTCATCTTCAAGAGAAACCCGGTCTACCAGCACCCCGCCTTCAGAGTCCAAGTCCTTAAATACCTTGCTAACAAAATCAGCCAGCATGATATCACTGCCTTTGGCAGCTATTAGGCCTACGGCGGCAGGTAGCTGCTCCACCTTTCCCGTGAACTTTGAGGTATAAGGCGTGGTGCCGACTATCGACATCCGATTAGTCAGCGAATCTTTTATTTTATAAGCTAGGGATTAAGGGCCAGGGAGTAGGTAGAAAGCAGGAAAGACAAATCGGTTTACCAGGAAATATGAGTTCTGGGCACTGGGCATAAGGGCCTATGTTATAGAAAAAAAACCCTTGCCCCGTGAATTCTTGTGGCCCAGTCTTGTACTCGTCTCTGTAGTCTGGCTCGCCATTTGTCCATGGTAAAATGATGATAGCGCTCGAATAACCGTCAATAGCCGGGGGGATAATGTTTTCGTAGAACCAATCGTGATAGATTGAGAGAAGCCTATCACCTTCGGCTTTTTGCTCCTCTGTTATAGTTTGCGTATAACCCCTACATAACCCTTAATATGTGGTATAATTATTTTTATCTTACTCAACTCACACTTTGAATCGAACTTGGGGGTTGAGAGCGGGAGTTTTACCCATCGCCTGGGTATAATCTTCAATGAAGGGTCCAAGAAGCCCCGTCCACTGATCTCGGTTTGCGGACCAGTCAAATGCATGGTGGAAATACTTGCTGATTGATTCATGAGTGCCGTTAGGACGAGTTTCCCTCCATGTGTCTGCTAGGTTTATCCTTGTACGTTTAACGCCCAGGAAATCTTCGACCCGAGTGACAAAGGCCTCAAAGACCTTCTGACTTGCATCGCCATCAACTTGCCAGTAGTCGGTCAGGTAAATCAACTTGGTAGGCTCCTACTCCGCGGAGAGATGTTAGCATGAGTCGCCGAGACGGAGTGGATAATCCATGCGTTATAGACTCTATGATTTGTACTTGTCGATCCGTACAGGGCTTGAGCTAGAGTTTTAAACTCCCCTGCTGTGCGGGCAAACCCACCGATGGTATCCCAAGTTCTAAATTTATTGTATCAGCATGTAAATCAATGGCTATTTGTCATAATGTTCCTTACGAGCTGTAGGGAACAATTCCTCTAGTGCTTGCAGCCCCGAGCGTAGGTCGCATACCGAAAATTGCTTGAGCTGCTGCAGGCGCTCTAATACTTCCTAGAGCTATGTAAAGTTAGCGGCGAGAACATTCGTATAGTACTTCGAGTACCCACTATCGGTCCCAAGAGAGAAATCAAGCCACGTATAAGAGGCAACCGCTGAAGCACTACCGGCACTGCTTCCACTGGGTGTGAGGTAGCCATCTCCGCGCGGATTGAATGGGCTATGGTAATCAACCCAGTCACGAGTCGGCCATTCAGAGTCTGCAAACTGCGTAGTTTTCAGTTTTCCGACAACAACAAACCCCAATTCGACGAGACGCTGCACTGTCTCCGCAGTCTTGTCCTTTGCAGGATAGAGCTCAGTGTAGGCCCGGGACGACGCCCCGGTTTTGAGACCCATTAAGTCGATGATATCTTTCACTGCCATGCGTAATCCTGCATATGGCTTTTCTCTTGTTTTTGGATAGTAGAGGCGTGAGGGCACGGCGACGGAGAGTATGGATGGGTATTGTTCCCCATAGGCAGAAACATCGATGGGTCGAAAGCTTTATTAGCAAGGATGGTTAGTTGGCTCTTCGGAGGGTGGGGATTATTACTTGCCTATCGCCTTCAGCATGAACTGTGGACACCATGAAAGCCCCAGCGGTATCAGGATATAACCGATACGCTTGGTAAATGAGACCATGATGTAGAAAATAAGGGCCTTGTGGTAGTTCGGCTTCGCCAGCAACACGGTGGAAGTGGTTTATGATACGGGCACCTAGGTTGTGAAGCGTAGTTGTCTCGTCACTTGTAAGCTCGCGATAACTATCAACCATCTGTATAGTTATACATTGAACGAAGTCTGTCGACCAGACATCATCTTTCAACTTGAATTCTTGTAGTGTTATGTAAAGCTCTTCTAGGGTTGGTAGGTTGCCGTTAATTGTGAGAATGGTACATGGTTCCGCCACGAGCTGGATATCGAAGGTAGGAAGGTTGTATTGATCTTGCTTATTGTTATTAGGACACCGCGTTCGACGAGCTAGTAAATTGCATCTTACCAAGAGCTCCGCTGAGTGCATATAGTACGATATGTCCCCGAGCCGAACAACAGTTGACACAATTTTATTGCCCATGGCTTGTCCGGAGCCGATTGCGAACAAAGCCGTAGTGATTTTTATTAGAGGCAACATTGCGCACCTCAGTCTAAATCATTACAAGTATAGCGATAGTAGGACTAGCAATCTCTGCATGTGGCTAGATGATGCCTGGAGAATTGAGAATGAAGACACAAGTATAAAACTACAGGGGTTGTATTTATTGAGTTATGAGTTCTGGGAAAGGTATTGTATATTGGTCAAGCATGGAGGAACAAGTAGAGGTACAGACAGTGGAAAGGCACCTCCATATATATATAGGCAGATGGGTGTGGGGCGAAGTACCTGGCTACCGGATTTACCATCCCTCGTTTCAACAACATTTACATGGTCTGGGCTAAAGTGACTGTATTGATAGGGAGGGCAGGTATTATACACTACATAGGCCAACATCTGTTCCAGCAAGCGGCTAATGTCCCAGAGGTTAGCTTTCGATAAACGGTGATGAATTAAAACAGATTAAAAATCTGAATAATATATATTTCTGGGAGGCGTTTGATTTTGGGATCAGATAGTATACATATAATTAAAATCTGATCGGATAGCATGGACCCGCATAGCAAAAAGTCTAAAACTGCTGGACAAAAGCTTGAGGGGCCCGTGCCCTTGGCCTCTGGCCTACCCCTCCTTTGGCTGCTCCGGTCTAAGTCCGTAATACGAGTCTCTGCGAGGCTCTGCCAGTCCCGTGGACCAATGAGTACGGCCTCTGAGGCTGTATGTCTTGCCGGGAGGCTGCATGTCTGGCCGGAAGGCTGACGGGTGTGGGCACCTGGCTTGGTCCGTGTGACACCATTTGAGGTAAGTTTTCCTCGGGATAGCGAATCTGCGTTTACGATGCAAAGGTAGCAGCTATATGAAGAAAAACTTAGGCGTTCTTTGATGACTGACCACGAGGATACGCTGTCGTGATCCGACCAGATGCAAAGGCTGCGAAGTTGATGTAGCTGCCAGATAGCGGGCCAAATATATGCCCATTTTGTGTATGGCCTTGGTGCTATATTATCTATTTCTTTCGGTTCAAACATGAATTCCACTTCAATCATCTCTTCCTGTTCTAACTCCTTGTAAAAATCTAGTGGAAGTCGAAAGGTAATGTTGAGCTTGCGAATGTTCGGACACATGGAGTCCCAGAAGTCCCAAGGATGGTTTGAAACACTACCAGAATCATTAGATTTAGATAACAAGATATTTAAGCTGTTGATATTTGTGACGTTGAAGGCTGTCATCTCGGTCATAAAGTGGCAGATATCGAAGAACCTGTAACAAGAAAATACTTTCAGCGACGATCACACTTAGGACAGACGCAGGGCCTTTAAATCTTCTTGCATAGAAAAATAATGTCGAGCGTCTCCCAAACTGGGTTGAGGACATGCCGACATGCAAAGGTTGCCCCCTGAAAAGAAGACGTGAACCTGGTCGGGGATGATGTGGGCGCCGATAGCAGCTTGCTATCTCGCTGTGAGTGCCTATTGGCTTTAGGTATATTTAATTGGCGACTGGGGCGAGTTGTGGTTCAAAGCTTGTATAATGGTAGCTTCGCGCCTGAAACATCATTATAAGCGATAGAGGAGGAGGCGATTGACGAGATGGCTCGTTGTTCTGTGGCTAGTGATATTTACCAAGTCATCAGCGCCATACTAGTCACCCCATGAGATCGCAATCTTATAGGTTAGATAGTTGATATCCATCAACTACGCACAGGCGTGGCTATAAAAACGAGTAATGAGAATACTAGTAGAGCAACTAGGGAGAAACGGCAGTGATGAATCAAATTCTTGCATAATCACCGTGGCGGCGTTTTCATATTCGTCGCTCCCATAGTCATCGCGGGGCAGTGGCGCAAGCAATTCTTCCGAGCCCTCAATCCAAAGGGCTATACTAGGCAGCCCGCTCACCCGCATCAGCTTCTTTGGTCCAGCGAATAACGTTCTGTACCGGCACTCCCAATATACCACCGCAGCTTTGGCCGGCTATGTGATTCTCGTGCATCTTGAGAGGCTCGACGAGATTGTGTAACTCTTTAACAAACAAGTCTGGATCAAGTCCAGAAAGATTTGTCACCAGTTTTGCGCATTGAACACTACCTACCCCACCCTCGACGAAGGTGTGGGTATTCGCTTCATCTTCTAAAGAACTAAGCTTCAGGATTTGTCACCCAGATCAAAAGTATACAGGAAGCCCAAGCTGATTACAAATTTGAGAAATGTGACCTTCATTGTGTGAGCGACTGAATTGGAAAAGAGACCAAACCGGGAGAAAAGAATAAGAAGCTTTATGATGTCAGAAACTATAATAGGGCGCGCCCTAACACTAATTAGGGAAATGGTCCCCTGCTCAGCACATCTGTGGGTACCGGAGATAGATCGCGGAGGTACAAGGTATGGATATGGTTGTGGAGATGTATAGCACCGTATCGACTATAGCTCCCTTCCTAATTGGGAAAATGGTATTCCAACGGAAAGCTGGCTAACCAGCAGAACATCTTGATACGATGACTGGCGAGGATCGATTGACTATTCGTGACTCACAACCCCAACGGCATATTGAAAACACGAAGCTCGAATATAAAAGACAGTAGCACATCGCTTCTCGTCTCCATCATTCCATCCACCACTCCTCAGAGCGTTATCCAACAACCCCCTTGGTCTACCGCTATTACCCAAATTACGAACATATATATACACACAGTCGACTACCGATAAACCCGCCAAATTCTTTCACCATGAGTCAGAAAGAGCAACTCGAGCAGATAACAGCCCGTACAGCCTCTTTTCCTGAGGCTGTTCGTAACCAGCTGATGTATGGGCATGTGAAGTTCATGTCGACCTGGGACCCGTCAAAGGCGATCCAAGTGGGCGACAAGATACCTGATTTCCGCATGACGGATGCCACAGGAAAGGAAGTTGACAGGGATTCGCTGCTAGCAAAAGGGCCTCTTCTCATCACCTTTTACCGCGGCGAGTGGTGCCCGTTCTGCAACGTCGCCATCGGGTTCCTTCAAAAGCATCTCCCGGAATTTGAAGCCCGCGGTGTCACACTTGTCGCCATCTCTCCGGAGTTGCCCAACAACAACATGACGACCACGGAGAAGCACGCGCTTCAGTTCCCCGTTCTCACAGACCTGCACAATACCTTTGCCAGGAAACTGGGCATCGTGTATGACCAGTCGAGCGCTAAGGACTTGCACAAGTCGCTTGGAATCGACCTCAACGAACGCAACGGCGATGGTACTTGGGAGGTTCCAATCCCGGCGAGTCTATTGGTAAATAAAGATGGCATTGTGCGGAACACGGCCATTGAGCCTGATTATAAGCTCCGACTTGACCCCAAGCAGGCTCTGGAATGGATTGATGCTATGCAGAAATAAGCACCACGAAGTCTCAGGGATGAGAATCAAGACTAGGACGCACCGGAAGAACCTCAGGAAGGCAGATAGTTAGCGTGTAGTAATTCATGTTCAGATCTGATTTATAAACATAACGCCTTTTCAAAGGAACTTAGTCCAGTAAGAATTCCTTGTGATGTGTTTATACTATACATGGATTTAGGTAGCAGTTCAGGTGACACCACAGCGTCACTACATGAATAGAGCTTGCGCGTTTAAAATCACTCGCTCCCTTCCTCGTTCCGTTTTGCCGCTTACGAGGGAGTATTGCAGCAATATTAGAAAGGAAGAATTTGCTCTCCATGTGATACCTACCTCGCTTGAATATACTCTGAAGTACATTTGACGACCCCGTGATGTTACGCTTTTGTTTGAATAGTGTGAGACAATCACTGACACATATCCTTTTAGCCATGTTCCTGAGCTTGCCTAGATCGCCGGAAATCCTCTTCAAGAGACTCCTTAATTCTTGCTCCAAAGAAAGTTGCGGCCAAAGCCGATGGCTTCCAAAGCGGCACTTCATAACGAGTGCTGTATACGAAGGATGAACACAGCGCGTACAGTACCAGAATATGAAGTGTGGCTTGAAGCAGTACCCAAGGCCACGAGACTTGGACTGGAGGAACGAGAACGGATTGTGTCCCGTTTATTGGGCCTAGTCGTTTACCAACAGTCCCTGCTTCCTCTGTGTCACGAACCCAGTATATGGCAGGTATAGACTCTTGTTGTTGCACGAGGAATCTCAAGGCTACGTGAGGCTAACCTAGATACATATACAGTAGTCTCTTTGTCTCCATGCCTTGTGACACTCTGAGCTATATGAACAAAGGGCGGATATCATACTAGTTGCTATGGCCACAAGACATAGTCCGCAACAGAAACATTAGATCTTGGTGCAATGTAGAGCCAAGCTATAGCCTCGTTTGGTGATATGGGAAACGATACGGGGCTTGTATATACGCTTCTAGTTAGTATCCTAGACGCGAAATCGGCAACAAAAGCGGATGCCCCTGCGCCCACAAGGAAGGGATCTTTTTTTTGGATCGTATAGGTAACGATCTTTGTCTGTATATGGGTCGTAGCCGACAGGGGGGAATTCGTAAAAATAATTGGGGTATTCGGTGCTGCCAGAGACATGCACTCTTCTCCCAAGTCCCGATGTGGACACCATCCAGACTATTCCGAATGCTGGCAGTGAACCAGTTCGGGAACAATCACGATTCAGTTAGACGAGTGAGGCTTAATTTTAAGTTTGAAGTAATCTAAGAGGATACATCCATGCATACCGCCAAGGTTTGGAATGTTTCATAGGTGCAGTTGCTGGCAGAATGTTCTATTAACGACTGAAATGACTTGGGGGCTATTGCTTCCCCTAGCCTGCCCAGGAAATATAGCCCTTGGTAAAATCTAGCCATCAAAGTGCCGGAGAGAGCAATTTACAATGTCGTATAATCAGCAGGCTAAGGAGGATTTGACGGTAGCTTGATAAGGTTCAAAAAGAATGCTAGTGATTTGTTGAACAAATGGAGTGATTGCATGGCCCAATACAATGACTATTGTAGTAATTGACGTTATACCCCTAGTTGACGATAGAGGGTTAGTATAATCATAAGGAGAATTATAAGAGGGGATCCTACCATTTGCGCGCCTTTAGTAATAGAATCTGTCGCGGAGAAATGCTGCTATATATATCGTTAAACCTCAAGGAGGTTTAACGGCATCATTTTTACTCCGTCACAAAATCAGAGACCCCAAGGGCGCTCAGCTTGCTTCATCGTACAAGGCTAGGTCTTAGAGTAATTAGAACTTCCGCTCGCAATAAGCGTACCCACATTTGTTGACCAACAATGCTTGAAGCAACGGCTACCAATGTGGATGTAGAGAAAGCGGAAACGGTAGAGACCAATAAATTCAGAGAGATACCATAAGGCGATTCAGGAAGCAAACTGGAAGCATATGCATAGAGGACTGCTAGCTGGGTACTAAATATTGCAGAGCTTATTGTCCAAAGTAGGATCTCCATCGTTGGGGGTAAGCTAACCAGGGGGGTCACGGGCCCTGGGGCTACGGGCCACCCCTATAATCGTAAATCTAACTTATAAAACCTTAATTAAACAAGCCAATAAA
>MU384214.1:0-12594 GCA_022495065.1 Xylaria telfairii | reverse complement strand
CCTAACCCTAACCCTAACCCTAACCCTAACCCTAACCCTAACCCTAACCCTAACCCTAACCCTAACCCTAACCCTAACCCTAACCCTAACCCTAATAGTAGCAACAACGCTGCCGCCCGTAGATTTATCGGATAATAATAACAACGCCGAGTTTAACGTCGCGTAAATCAACACCCCGAGTAAGCGGCCCTTAAAAAACGCAGTAGCAGCGTTAGCTAAAAATTTACAACAACTATAACTGCTACTATAACCCCAGCTATTACCGCCCTTGTTTTTATTTTTAGCATTAACATGCGCGTTATAACAATAATATAATTAATAGAAGTTTATAATAGTAATAACAACGTATAGTTTAATAGATTTAAATATATTTTTTAAATGCTTTAACCTGCGGCTAAACTAGCCGCGATTAAAAAAAAGTTTAATATTAACGTTACTTTGTTTTTTAATTCTATTAGCTATAGCAGTTTTTTTTCTCGGTAGTACTTTTAAAAAGGAGTATTAACTATATATAAAAAAATATAAAAAACAATGCTATATAATAACCTTACATAAAGTGTTATAACCTGTACTAAAGACTTTATTAGCTCCTATACACTTTAACATATATAAAATACTACTTTTACTTACGTATCGCATTTATTTTTTTCCTTTTTTAAGCTTTAGTTTTATATTAATACTATTTATTATTTAATTTATTTACACTTAACCTAGCTTTATTATAATAATTTTAAAGCTTTTTTTTCAAGTTATTTATAAAAAACAATGCCTCGACTTAATAATTCTTATAATAAAACTAACCTAAACCCTTCTAAAAACAATAACAAAAAAAACACAATAAATTATTCTTATACTATTAAAACAAATACTAAAAATAATCCAAATATATAAATTAATCCTACTATATTACATAAATATATTTAATAGTTAAAAGCTTAATTTAATAACTGCTAACAGAAAAGTTAATTTTTTTATTATAATAAAAATAATTCTTTTATATTATAAGCAAAAAACGCCCCTAATTCAGGCTTAGTTCAACAACAAAGCTAAAAGCTTAAAAAATTACGCTTTTTATATACTCTAAAATACTTATATAACTTCAATTTAATACAAAAGCAGCAATATCAACGTTATAGCTAGTTAAATAATAATTATTATTTTTTCTTTAATAGCTTTTATCTTAATAAATATTCTAAAAATAATTTATTATTATATTATAACTAAAACTTTTATAAAAAAAATTTAAATAATAAACAAAGTATTAACTTATTAAAATTAATTAAATAAGAATATTTTTTTTTTATTATAAAGTTTATTTATTTTAAATAAATAAAGTAAATTAATAAATTAAATTTTATATTTAACATTTTTTTAAAAAAATTTAAACATTTTATTAATCGGATTATTTATACTATTAATAAAATAAATTAATCCTATAAAAATACTTATCAAAACTTATTTAAAAATACTTTAACTATAAAACAATAGCTATACTAGTCCGATTAAAAAATATTTACAAACTAAACTAAAATTTTAATTCGCTAGTTAATATATTTATAAATTAATATTAACAAATAATTAAAAAATACCGGCTAAAAAACATACTAATATTTTCAAAAGTTTAATTATTATTTAAATTAAATCAAATACTAAAATACTAAACGATCTAATAAAAAAAAAACTATACTTTATTATTAAAAACTATCCGATTTTTTTTAAACTTAATTAATAAACTTTTATAACTTATTATTTACTATATAAGCTAATATAATAAATGCAGCTATTTAACATTAAAAGCTAATAAAGGACTTTTAAAAAACTTTTAAGCAAGGATCCTATTTAATAAAAACTTAAAACTAAAACCTATTCGGAGCTAAGATAAATTAAGCTCGATTTAAATACCCTAATAACCAGGACTATTATTAATAAAGTCAAGAACATAAAAAAATAAAACAATATTAATTATAATATTAAAATAAACAATAAAAGCGAGGCTATTTAAAAAATTAAACTTATTTTAAAAAACATAAAAAATTACCGAGCTAGTTTTATTAACGCTTTTTAAAAAAAAATCAAAAACTAAAAGATCCTGCTAAAAACTTTCTCCGATATTACTATAAAAAAGCTTAAAAAAAAAATAAGTTTTTTATTACATTTAAATATTATAGCTATTATAAATTAAGCCACTTTAAATAAAATTACTTAAATTAATAATAAACTTAAAAAATAAAATAAAAAGTCTAAGAAATATAAATAATAACTAAAAACAACAAGTTTTATTTACTTATAAAACAATTATATTTAAGCACCCTAAACTTAAAGCTATTAATTAAATCAAAATAATTAGCTTATAACTTTACTTTAAAAAACTAAATATAAGCTCAGGCCTAAGCATAAAATCTAAGCTATATTAAGTCTTTTTCGTACCTACTACATCTCGTTTTTATACCCTATATAATATCTACACCACTAAGCTTTCCAAGCCACTTATTACTACTTATACTAACTTAAATATATATATAAAATATAACTATATTAATTATATTTTTACTTTTAAAAACAAATTAAAAAAAGCCCCTTTATATATTTATTATTTATAAAGCGCTTTAAAAAATAAATTAATAAATTATAATACTTTTTAAATAACCTACAAACTTACTAATAATAAAAAAATAACCTAAAAAATACAACGCGTATACACTACTATTATACACAATTTATACCCGGATATTAATCCTTTACTACTATCTTAAATAGTTTTAAAAAATATAAAAATTATCCTTGATTCAGCTATAAATTAGTAATTTTTTAAATTAAAGCTTAACTACTTTTAATTATTATCTGCTTATAAGTTTACACGCGCATATCGCAATAAATAATACTACTAAGCTTTTATTATATTATTTAAACTAATATAATTAAAAAAATTAAAAATTACTTAAACATAAATTAATTCTGCTATTATTACAAACTAGTTTCCTTACTTTAGCAAATTCTTCCAATATAAAAAAACTAATATTTTTTTTTATTTTAATCGTAAAAATTTAATTATTAATTTAAAACTTAATACTATTATATTTTATTTTTTTATTTATTTACTAACATAAAATAAACTATAAAAACTATAAAAATAGCTTAATAAAATAATAAAAAATAAAAAAATATAAAAATTTATTAGCCCTGCCGGGGCCTTAATTTTATTTATACTTAAAAAAAATAATATTTTATGCTTTTATATTAATTATAAAAAATTTAATAAAGTTATAGTTAAAAATTAAATAACTTTATTTTTTATTTCGGAAATATTAAATAGACTTTCTTATATTAAAATCTTTTTTAAAATTAACTTTAAAAATATATATTATTAGTTATATATTTAAAAAAAAAACAAATAAAAAACAGCTTTTTATACATAGTATAAATATTATAAATTTTTAATTATACTTATAAAATTAAATAATACCCCTGCTATTTTTTAAAACTATATATAAAAAATATTTAATAATATTTTAAATACTTTTTATATTATATATTTTAATAATATATTTATATTTTTAACAAATAAAAAATCTTACATAGATTATATTTAAACCGTTATTAAAAAGCTGCTAAATACGGACCTATACGCTAAACTATTAAAATATCAATTCTATTAATTAAAGCTTAAATTCTTAAGTTACGTTATTTTAAAACAAAAAATTAAAATAAATACCACTTATATTAATACTATTTAAAAATAGCCCTTTTTAAATACTTACTACAAACTATAATAATTTTTAAAGTTTTATAACTTTTACCAGTATTTTATTAACAGGTATTTTTATATTATTATATTACTAACTTAACATTTAAAGAAGTTTAAAATTAAAACAAAAAAAAGTTAAATTTTCCCTGATAATTCAGATAAAGCTACGTTTAAAAAACTATAAAACACATTTAAAAAAGCAATTCTCCTTATATATTTCAACCTTAAAAAACAAATATTAATAGAAATAAACGCCTTAAAAATAGCGTTAACAGGGAGCTTTTCCTAAAAAAATTTATAAAAATAATAAAAACCTATTTTATTTTATTCCTAAAAATTTAACAGCCTTAAATTAAAATAAAATATACTTAATTAAAAAATATTTATAATAATAAAATACTTTAAACATTAAAAACACTATTTATAAAAAAGCCAGCACCTAATTAAAATCTTTATAAACTATAATAATTTTTAAATTTTTATAAAAATACCAAAATTAAATAATAAATAAATAAAATAATACATTTATTTAACTTTATTTAATTTTATTATTTATTATTAAATAAAAAAACGAAATAAAGCTAATACTTTATTAAAACAGCTTAATTATATAACTAAATATAATTTTTTAAATATTAATATATTATTAACGTTGCAAAAAAAAATTGCTATAATAAATATATTAATCCGAAATAAATTATTTAAAATCTTAGTAAGGAAAATTTACGCTATATATCCGAACTAAATTCGTGCTATTCTTATATAAGCAGTTACGCGCAAATAAACACAAATAACTGCTCGTACAAAAAATTCCTGGTCTTAGAATACCTGCGCTAGCTTAAAAAAATTAATCAGGCAAATTTAAAAAAAAAACCCCGAATATCATTTAATAAAAAAACAAATTACTTAAAAAACACCCGTAAAACTTTAATAATTTATAAAAAACAAATTTATTATAAATAAAAAATATATTTATATTTTTTTTAAAAAAACAGTTTATTTTTAATTTATTAAACTATATTATAATAATATATTAACAAAGTATTTTAATTAAATATAAATATATAAATTACTACAATATAAGTTTTAATAGCTAAATTTTAATTATAATATTTAAAATTATATAAATAATTATATAATTTATTAAAAAATTAAAATAAAATATTATTAAAAATATAATAAATTTAATATATTATTAATTTTAATTATATTAATATAAAAATTATTAATAAATTTTATTATTAGTTTATTTAAAACTTTTTATTAAAAAAAACTAATTAATTTTATTTTAATTATTATAAATAAATTTATTAAATTAAATAGTTTTTTTTTTATTAAATAAAAGCTTTATATTTATAAATTAATTTTAATTAAATTTTTATTATTATTTTAAAATTAAAAAATAATTATTAATTATATTTTACCCTCGAACTAATAAATAAACAAAACATATAAATTAAATAATAAAAAAATACTTATAATACTTTATAAAAATAAAATAAACCTACTAGTTATAATTATTTTTATAAATATATTTTATAATAAACTTAATAATTAATTTTATAATAAAAAAAATATTTTTTAAAACTTTATATAAATATATTTTAAAATTTTATTTATTTATTAAAGATTATTTTATATTAAAAAAAATAATAAATTAATAATAAAAAGCTATTAAAATATATATAAAATATTATAATAATTAATATAAAATATAAAAATTTAAAATTAATTAAATAATTGTTTTTTTTATAAAAAACCTTAAGTTTAAATACTAAAAACTAACCTTTAAATTTATTAAACCGTTTTAAATATTAAAATAAATTAATTTACAAATATATTATTTTTATTTTTTTATTTAATATAACTAGTTTTATAATATATTCCTAATATAATTACTAAAATTATAACAAGCTATATTAAAATATAGTTTATTTATACTTATTTTTATAAATAAAAAAAACAAATAAAAAATTAAAAATATAATAAAAAAAATAATATATAATAAAAAAATTTATTATAAAATAAAATAGCAAAGCTAGTTTTTAAAATATAACTAATAAATATTAATATTAAATATTATAACTTTTAAAATAATTTATTAATTTAAAAAATATAAAAGCAAGCGTAAAAAATAATATATTTAAACTAGTAATTAATATTAAAAAATAAACCAAAACTTTATTAATTATAATTAAAAAAAAATATTAAA
The DNA here is from genome assembly GCA_022495065.1 of Xylaria telfairii. NCBI lineage: Eukaryota > Fungi > Ascomycota > Sordariomycetes > Xylariales > Xylariaceae > Xylaria > Xylaria telfairii. The sequence continues at coordinate 6,637 of MU384214.1, read as the reverse complement.
CTTTAATACGTAAAAACTTAACTTATAATAATATAAAAATAAATAAAAACTAAAATAAATAACTTATTAAAAATTAAACTTAGTTTTTAAATTTAAAATAAATTTATGCTTTATTTTTAAGCTATAAGCAAAACCTTACTAAAACACCTACTTTTTTATCTTAAAAATATTATTAAAATCCCTACTAGCTTTATATTAAAAATCCTAAAATCCGGCCCCGCTATAACTAATTATTTTTTTTTTTAACTTTATTAAAAAATAATATATATTTATAAACCAAGCTATATAACCAGCGTTAAAAAACTATAAATAAAAATAAACAATATATTAATATTTAATATGTTAATTAAAAATTTATTTAAATTAAAAATAAAATAAGAACATATAAAAAAAAAATTACTAATAACGCTAGTAAAAATTAAAACAATACTTTAAACAGCTAAAGTTTTACGCTTCTGGACTTACGCTGTATAAACAAAGCAGTGCTTTTTTTTATTAGTATTTATAATTAATTAAAACACTATTTAATAAGTCGAAAAACAGCGCGCGAATATTTTTAAAAAATAAAACTAAACTGCAGCGATTTAAATATAATATTTAACCGGGCTATTTTAAAATACTAAGCTATCTATATTAATAACTGTAAAATTAAAGTTACTTTTATTACATAGTTTAACATTAAATATAATTTTAAACTAAATTAAAAGCTTGTTAATATAAATTTTTTTAAAACGTATTATAACAAGAAGCTATTTATAAGTTAAGCAAATATTTATATTTAAAACAAGTCTGATTTAATTTACCGCCTCGCATAGTTTGTAAACAGCTTTGTAGTTTTTATAACTAAACAAGCCAGGCTCGACTTATTTATACCGGACCTTAATAAAAAGGCCTTTCTATAGCTAATATATATATAATACACGCCTAAAGCAACCCCGGTAGTACAAAGCACTAATAACCAAAGAGCTCTCCTTTCAACAGCTTTATTAGCAGTTATAAGCGCGTTAGCTTTAGCAGTAAAGCATTTTAATAAAAAACAGTAATTTATAAATAAAAAAAAACTAAAAGCAAGGCGAAATAAAAGTAATAAAAATTAGCGTACGTAAAAATAAAATAATTAAATCTAATAAATTTAAATTATATAAAAACCTAAGAAGAAAAAAAAACCTAAAAAAAAAAAAGCGCGGGGGGCTAACCGCGTATTTATATTTAAAATTAAAAACAATAATACTATAAAATTAACACGTATTACCTAGCAACCATGCGCTTATACCTAAGTATTAACACTATAACAACAACAAAGCCCTTCATAATTAATTTAATTACGCATAACTTTAATTAATTATTCAATTAATTCATTTAACTAAAACATATTATAAATCAGGGACTAATTTATAAGAAAAAAAGAATAGTTATTACAACCTGTACTAAAGACTTTACCAGCTTTTATACACCTTAATATATATAAAGTACTACCTTTACTTATATATCGCACTTGTTCTTTTCCTTCTTTAAGCTTTAGTCTTATATTAATACTACTTATTACCTGACCTATTTGCACCTAACCTAGCTTTATTGTGACACAGGGGCTGCTATATATTATTTTTATTTTTTTTATAACTTATAATTTTAGAGTTTTATAACTAATAATTATAATAACTGCTTAAAGCCGCTCCGCGGCTTTTTTAAATAGCCCTTAATACCCCTAGGCCAAGGGCCTGGACTATAAACAGCTCTCTGCAGCCTACGCCACTTACTACAGCCCGCTATAAATAACAGCTACAGCTATAAAACTAGCTACGCAAATAGCTAGCGCCCGCTAGCCCTGTTATAATACGTACTTAATTAGTTATACCTTTTATTTTAATAGAAATTCCTATAAAAGCATGTATTTTTGCTATATAAATATATAATTATAAAAGCGTGCGTACTTTATATAAAGAAATAATAAATAATAGCAAGGTTAACTATTAAGGGATAATTAACAAGTGCTTGCTAATAAAAATTTATTGCGTAAAGCCCTAGGTCTTTAATTCCTAGTATTTATAACCCCAGGTCTTTAATTTTTAGCTTTTATAGCCCTATAGCTTTAAACACTAAAAGCGCCAGAAGCGTTACACTTACGCCCCGTCTACTATTATAACCCCGCAGGTCACTATAACAGGCGAGAAAAAAAGCAAAAAAAGCTACTTTAATTTTTACAACTTTTATATATACTATAATTTTACTTCTTTTTTTAACTAGAGAGTTTTTTACTTATATACTTTTAAATATATAACGTGTAAGTTATATATAAGCCGGGTATAAGCTTAATTTATTAAAAAATATAAGCAGTAAAACCGCGTAATTATATATATTGTCACGGATCACGTGATTTTTGTGGGTCACGTGACGTCACGTGATTTTTGTGGCTAGTGCGCGGCTGGTGTGTGGCTGCGCGAGTGGTGGACCAGTGGGTCCATGCGGTAGTATTGAATACAGGACTGTATTTAATACAGGGCTGTATTTAATACAGGGCTGTATTTAATACAGGGCTATATTTAATAGCAGTTAAAATGGCAGTATTCACTGAAGGTCGCGCGGCAACTAATAAAGTGGTAAATACCTGGAAGGCAGGCAGTTATCTATATAAATAGCTGTCTTTTTATATACCTTAGACTTTCTTTTTCTTTTTTTTCTTTAAGTAAAATATTTATTTATAATAATAAGTATATTAAGTGTTTAAACCTGGTGTTTATATTAACCTTATTATAATATTTTATTTTATTTTATTATAGTTTAAGAAAACAGTAAATTCCCTTGAAAAAAAAAACTAAAAAAATTAGTTAAGTATAGCTAACTACCCTAAAAATTAAATAATTAATCGTAATTATAGCCCGCAAAAACGCAGGAGTTAAAAATATAGCTGAAGCTAGTTAGCAAATCTTTTTTGCAGTTAAGCGCTTGTAGTACACCGCTCCCCGAGAAAACCTTTAACTTAAAGCCGATAGTACTTTTTATTACAAGTTTATTATAATGTTCTAAGCTTTAGCGATACAGCAAGCCGAACAAAAACTTAGGGTAAAACAAACTGCTACTTTAAGTAGTAATAATAACTAAAACCTTAATTTTTAAAAATTAATAAATACTTACCTCGATAAAAATAGCACGTTTTATATAAAACTAGCAGTAAAATACTACTAAAAATATTTATTTGCTACTTTTAAAAAATAAATATTTTAATATAGCCTGGTTAACTTTAAAACTAATTTATAAATCTAATTTATAAAAACTGCTAAGTACTTCGCTATAAAAAAAAAACCCGCGTATAAATTTATAGCTTTAACCCTTTAAAGAAAAATTATATAGCTAACTTTTAATAATATTATAAATAACGCTTAGTTTATTAAAATAATAAACGAAAATTTAAACGCTATATACTTCGAGTTTAAATTCTAAGCGTTATTTTATATTAATAGTTAAAATTAAATTTAGGATTTATATAATATAATTAAAACCTTTAATTAAACTTGCTAAAATATAGTTATTATTTTTAATAATATAGTTAGTTATATTTATTAATTAAAAAATAATTTATAATAAATTAATAATAAGATTTGTTATTATAACTGGATTAGCTATAATTAATTATTTAAAAATGCTTAAATAAATTAAGCAACTAAGTTTTAAAATTTAAAATCTAATAATAAAGCTTTAAAAAATAAAATTATTTATTTTGCAAGATTTATAAATGTTAATAAAAACAAAGCTTAAGAAAATGCTTTACTTGCTAACTAAAAAAAAACTCCGGGATTTAAAAAAGAAACTTTAATAGCTGGGAGTAATAGTACTATTAATAAAAGTACAACAACTACTATAAATATAAATATAATAATTACTTTAGCTATTAAGTTTACGTTTAATAAATACTTAGCGAAAATAAATTTGCCGCTTATTTTTACCGATAATCCTTTAACTAATAATAAACCCCGGGTATATTTTAAATATTAATTTATATTATTTAAAAATAAATTAATTAAAAACTTAGACTATTTTAATAATAAAAATAAATAAATTTTTTATATTGTTAGTAAAATAAGTAAATTAGTTTTTAAACGAATTATTAATTTTATTATTAATAATTATAAAAAAAAACTTTTATTTAAAACTAGCTAAGAAGTATTAGACTACTTATACTTATAGTATTATAATTTTAATAAATATAAGCATACTTATATTTATTACTAGGATATAGTTATAAATAATAATAAAAAGTTCTAGATTTTTATAAATAAGTTTATTTAATAAGTTAATTAAGCATGAATTATTAAAAAAAATTTTAAAAAAGATTTATATAATAAACTTTTAAGCTGGTTTAATATTTTTATAGTTATAATAAAAAATAATCTTAATATAAAGTTTATTAATTATTGTAATACGGTATAAAAAAATAATTATTAATAGTAAAAGAATTTCTTAGTTTTTAAAGCTTAGAAAAAACGGAAAGCCTTTTAAAAAAACGGGAATAAAAGATTTTTAACTTTATAATCGGAAAAATAAAATTGCTTATTTTATATTTTAAAAAAAACCTTTATTTAAAATTAAAAAAACCATAAAGTATATTTAAGTTATTATAAAATTAAACTTATAAGAACTACTATAAATAGTAGTGTAATTTATAAAAAACTTAACTTTAAATAAATAAAAAAACTAATTATTAAAAAATAATATTTTATTTGTTATTAATTAGGATATTGTAGTAGTATTTATTTATATTAAAAAAAATACGCTTAAATAATTGCTACCTAAGTAAATAAGATTATAAAGTAAATAATAAATAACGGATCGGGTTTTATAAAATTTATAGATATTAAAAAAAAGCAGCTAAAAAATAACGCTTAAAATAACTAGGCTTTTCTTTTAAGTATATAAAAATATCGGCATTAAGTATAAAATAATATAGAAAAATACCGTTTAATTTTTTAAAAGGTTTATTAAAAAGGGATTTTTTTTTTATAAAATATACAGTAATAAATAATAGATTTTTATTAATTATAAAATTATTACTAAATATAGGAGCAAACGTTTATATTTTTATTAGTATAAACTTTATGTTATAAGTAATATGTTATTTAAAACTTGAACGATTAATAAGGTTTGAACTAAGCACGGTTATAAAATACAATAAAAAATTAATTTAAACAGTAAATATAACGTTATATTTTTATCTCTGGGTGTAGAGCTGTATAATATAAAACGTGCTTATATTAGTAGTAAATATAAAATATAATATTATTATTAGTAAGAAATTTTTCGAGTATTATAATATATTAATTAATAGTTAATAAAAGTAGTTGTTATTTTTTAATAATTAAGAACTAGAATATTAAACATAAAATATCGCGATAAATTAAGCAGGAAGCATAATTATAAATATAGAATATTAAAAAAACGTGGATTGTTAATAACGGATTATAAATTAGAAAAATAAACAAAAGTATAACGGGCGTATAAACTAAAAACGCCATAACAAAAAATTATTAAAAAAAAAAAAAGTTTAGTTTATTTTTACTGTAGTAAATTAGATACAAGCTTGTATTATAAAATTAAAAAAAAATACAGAAAAAAAAAAAAAGCCCGAGCTAAAGTAGCTTTTAAAATTACTTAACAGCTAAAGATTTATAAGTATTCTGCGACCCTTATAAACTAGTTTTAATTTAAATATAGATTAAATATAACAAAGGGTTAATCGTATAAAAAAAATCCTAAAGAAAAAAAAATATAAACAGTTTATATTAATTTTTTTATATATTAAAATAACTAATTATATAATTTTTAAAATTTTTAAAAATATTTATAATTTTTATAAGCTGTGTTAAAATTATATAAATTAATATAAATATTAATTAATATAAATTATAATAATTAATATATATATTTTTATAATTTTTATTAAATATAAAAATATAATAATAAATAATATTATTAGTTTATATAAAATTAAATAAATAATTAAAAATAAAAAACAAAATATATTAAATAATAATAAAATTAAATTAAAAAAAAACATTTTATAAAATATTTTAATAATATTATAAATATTTTAATATATTTAATAAAACAGCTTTAAATAAGCTACTTTTAAGATGTTCCGGTATAAACTACTATATTGTTATTAATAGTGCCCCGGAAATTTTAAAATATAATATATTATATAAAATATTTTTTAAAAAAATAAAAATATATTAAAAATATATATAAAAAAACTTGCTTAAAAATTTTATTAAATTAATAAATATATTTTAAACAGTACTTATATTATTTATTATAAAAAAAAACAATTTATTAAAATTTTATATAAATTATAAAAAGTTTAATAATATTATATAAAAAAATTAATATTTTTTATTATTAATAAAAAAAATATTATTATAATTATTAAAAATTAAAATTTATATTAAAATTAATATTTAATAAATGTTTTATTAAATATAAATTATTAAAAAAAATAAAAATTTAATTATTTTTAAAACTTAATATAATATATATTAATTTAAAATAATATTTTTTAAATTAATTAATAAATTTTTTATATTTTAAAAGTTTATTAATAATATATTAAAAAATTATTTTAATATTTTTTATATTATATATATTA
>MU384213.1:0-12672 GCA_022495065.1 Xylaria telfairii | reverse complement strand
ATTTAAAATAATATTAAATAAATTAAATTAAATAATTATAGTTTAATTAATATTTTTATTAAAGATTTTAATTAACGGGGGATTTTATATAAAATAAAATAAATAAATAATAATCTTAATAAACTAATTAAATTATTTTAAATATTTTTTTATTATTTAAAAATATAAAAATAGTTTTTTAATATTATAAATATTAATAATATATATTATATAAATTTTTTTAAATTTTTACTATTTTAAATAATAAATTAAAACTATTTAAATAAAATTTTTAATTTAATATTTAATTTAATTAATAATAAAAAATAAAAAAGTTTTTAATTTTTAGTTAAAAATATATATTAAATAATATAAAATTAAAAAATTAATTTTCCCAGTATTTTTTTATTTAATAAAAATAATTAAATAAAAACAGTATTTAATAATTAGTTTTTTAACACGTAGTAATAAATTTATATATATTATATTAATATAAATATATAAAAAAATATATAAAAAAAATAAATTTTACGTTTAAAATAAAACAATAGTTTTAATATAGACGAAAATAAAAGCAAGGCTATTAACTTTACTTGGGCACTAGTAGACTTTTTCTTGTTAGGCAGGCCGTTTTTATTAAATAATAAAACTATTAATAATAAAAAAATCCTATATAGCTATAAAAACTTTTTTAAAATATAAAAAACAGTAGTTTTTATATAAATAAAAATTACGTTTAAAAAAACATAAATAGATTTTTATAAAAAGTTTAACAATTAAATAAATATTTTATAATATATTTATAATAAATATATACCTATTAGGATATAATAAATATAATATTATATTTATATATATTATAATTTTAATATACAGGCTACGTTTAAAATAAAAATAAATAACAGAAATATTAAAAGCTATTTTTTAAACAGTAAGTTTAATTTATAAAGCTTTATTAGATTAATAAAATAAATAATAAATAATTAAAACTACAATTTTTAATAAAGCTATTTTAATAATTAAAATTAGTAGAACTGGGTATTTTTATTAAATAACCCTAAATTAAATTATTTAAATAAGTTTTAGAAATTTATATTTAAAAAAAACTTAAAATTAATAAAATAATAACGTAATATTATTTATTAGTTATTAATATTAACTAATAATTTTTTTTTATTAAATATTAAATATTATAATAAAAACTATTTTATTATTATTTAATATAAAATTTTATATTATTATATAATTTATAAAAAAATAACAGAGTAGAAGTTTTTTAATAAATATAATATTTATTTATATTAGTAGCTATTAGTATTAATATTTAAAAACTAGTACTAATAAATTTAAAATTTTAATATTATTATATTGCTTTATAGTTAATTTAGTAATTTTTTTTTAATTGTTTTTAAAAGTTTTAAAATAAACGCCGGCTAGCTATAAGCTAATTAATTAACAGTAGTAAATAAAAAAGTTACAGCAACTATAGTATAGAAAAACTAATTAATAAGGCGAAAACAGGGTTATTTATTTAGTAGTAGAAATAAATCAACCCTAGCTAAACTAAATTAAAACAAAGGCTAAAGCAGCAGCGTTAGTAGGGGTAAAAATAGTTCTACTGTTTAACAGCGGATACGCGGCTAGTTAAAAGCCCTTGGGCTTAAAAAAATAACAAATAACTAGGTTAAAAAGCGTTAAATATAGCCGAGTATTTAAAAACAGCGGAGCAACTAAAAAATATTATAATTAAAAAATATTATAGCTAAATAATATATATAACCGGGTAATATAAAAATTATTTTAATTAAGCTAAAAAATTATATGTTTTAAAATAAATAATTTATAGTTAAAGCTAGTTTTTTTAGTTTATAGGAATATTTTAATTAAAATATAAATCGGTATAGCTAATAATATTTATAATATTTAAAAAATTATTATTTTTAAAATAATTAACTAATATATTAATATTAATAATATATTAATTTATTAAAAAATAATATTTAACTTTAAAAATAAAGCTAGCTATATAACTTTTATTTATAAGTTATTTATAAGATTAAATAAAAGCGCGTTTAAAGCTTAGTGCAATAAGCGAAGCGTAGAAAATAAAGCTATTAACTTTTAAAAAGCGAAAACTTAAACAATTAATATAAGTAAATTAAAATAAAAAGAAGCTTTTTTAAAAAATAAAAATTAATTATTAATAATTATTATAATATAATAAAATATAATAAAAAACTAAAAAAAAAAAAAAAGCTGTATAGTTTAAATTAATAGACTTAAAGCTATATAAAATACCTTAGCTAAGATTTAAACTTAAAGTTTATAATTAAAGCTATAAATATTATTATTATATTACTAAAGTTTTATTTATTATAAAAAAGTATTAATATTAGTAATTATAAGGCTTGTAGGAGTAGAGAAAGTAGGTGATTTTGTAAATTAGACGGTGTAGCAGTATATAATTTAAAAAAAAAAAAGTATTGCCTTAGCCAAGATTTAAACCTGGCTTTTTTAGTGCCGCTAAGTTTTAGCTGGAATTTAAACCTGGTTTTTTTAGTGCTGCCGAGTCTCGGCTAGAATTCGAACCTATTTATATAGCAGGGTATAAATTAATTTAAGATCGGATTTATAAGAAATTTAAAAAAATAAAAAATTTTATTTATTTATATTATTTAAATATAAATAAATAAAACGCCTTAACCTGGATTTAAACCAGGAGTTTTAAAGTTATATATTATTAATTATATTACTAAGTTTTAATAAAACGTAATAAAAAACTAAAAAAAAAAAAAAAGCTATAAGGTTTGAATTTATTAATTTAAAACTTTATAAAATATTTTAATTAAAATTTAAACCTAGGGTTTATAGCTAAAGCTATAAATATTATTATTATATTACTAAGGTTTTATTTATTATAAAAAAATATTAATTTTAGTAATTATAAAGCTTATAAGGGTAAAAAATAAATAATTTTGTAAATTAAACAGTATAATAATATATAGCTTAAAAAAAAATATCGCCCTAGCTAAAATTTGAACTTATTTATATAATAAAATATATAGATTAATTTTAGATCGGATTTATAAAAATTAGTTTAATTTAATAAAATTAAGCTATATATTATTTAAATAATATTTTTTTTATAGTTAGTAGGGCTTAATTAGTTTAATTTACTTTTTAATAAAAAATTTTCTAAAGTTTTTAAGTTTTAAAAGGTTAATAAAAAAATGCAGCTTTTTAATAAGCTATAAAATATATAATTCTTGTTATTTATTTATATTTAAAAAATTTATTACCGTATAATAATATTAAATAAATTAGTAGTAATTATATTAGTTTATTTATATATATATTGTTTTTAAAAATATAATTAAAAGTTTTTAAGCTTAAAAAAGTTATTATATAGTATAATTTTTTTATAATAAAAAATTAAAAGCAGAATAGCTTTAAAAAACATGTTAATAAGCTATAATTATATTTAAAATATATTAATAAAGCTATAAATTATATAGTTTTTAGATATTTTAAAACTAGAATAACTAACTGTAATAAATAAATTATTTTTTTTTTATTTAATTTAAAAGCTTAAAAATAATAATTTTTTTAATTTATTTATTTCGAAGCAGCGTTTTAATAATTAAAAAAACGTTAAAAATATTAATTTTAATTTAATAAATAAGTTTATAGTAGAAATTTAGTTTTATTTAGCTTAAGTAGTTTTTTTACTAGTATAAAGGCCTAGTGATTTTTTTAATTTATTTGCCTCGAGGCGTTGCCTCGAGGTAATGCCGATTTAGGTAATATTTTAAGAGGTCTAGAGGTGTGTTTATAATTAATACTATAGCTGGGTTATTATTTTTTTTAATAGTTTTTTATTTTATTTTACCAAGGTTTTTAATATTACAAAATTATTATTTAATATTTTTAAATATTAATTTAAAAACTAGCTAAGCTATTTAATAAAAGTACTAAGTACTAAGTACTAAGTACTAGCTAGTAATAATAGTATAACTTAATAAGCGTTATATTATTAGCTAGTACTAGCTAAGCTGTTTTTAAAGTGTTAATATAGGTGTAATTTAATAGTAGTACTAATAACCCAGTAGTATAGCTGTAGATATAATTTATTAGTACAGCTAATAATATAACTCGGCAGGTGTTTTTATTAACTTAGTAATAAAAAAAACTCCGCTAATAATTTAATATTAAAGGATAATTTATATAAAGTAGTTAGTTTAAACGTAATATAGTTTGCTTTATTGTTATTTAATTTATTAAAACAGCGTATAGCGCGAATATATATATATATTAAGTTTAAAAGCGGGCTAGAAATAGCCGCGCTATATTAAAAAAAATATAAATCGATAATTTTAAAACTGTTAATAATAAATATAACAAGATTTTAATACTAAATATAAAACGCATAAAGCAGTTAATAATTAAAAAGCTTAATAAGTAGTATAATTTTAAATAATAACGTTAAAAATATAATATAAATTATTTAACTTAAATAACTATATAATAAATAGGCTAGAATTAACAGGTATTAAAATTAGCAGGGGTATTAAACAGCTACTACTAAGGAGAAGTTTATAACAAAGCTTTATAATATTAGTTTTTTATTTAATATATTTAATAAAAAAAAAAAAAAAAATAACAAATTTATTTAAATATTTATTTAAATAACTTAATAAATATTTATAAATAATAAAAATTTTTATTTTATTATAACAAATAAATTAAACTTATAATTTTATTTTAATTAGTTAAGTTATTTAATAGTTAATTAAAAAATTATTTAAATTATATAAACCGTTAATAAAAACATGCTTTAAAGATTAGCTTTAGCTTAATATATTTTAAAAATATAGTAAAAGCTGCAGAAATTAAAATAATTAAAAAAAATATTACAAAAAACACTTTTGTATTAATTTAAAAGCACGCAAGCTAAGAGCTCAAGTTACTAAAAATACTTTAGCTTTTATATAATACTTTACTATTATTATTTTTTTAAATAAACAGAAATAATAATATAGCAGGGTTATAAATATTTAAACAACTAGCTAGATTATTTTATTTAATAACTACTAGGCGTTTAAGCAGTTTTTTTAATTATATTATATACTAGTGCTAATTTAAAACAAGCGCTAGTATATTTTATAACAAAGGAAACAATATTAGCGCTACGGCCTGGTTAAATATTTAAAAAACTGGTTAAATTATTTATTTAAATAAATATTATTAAATATTTAAATTTTTAGCTTGCTGCGTAGTAGCAGTTTATTAGTTAAGCTCCACCCGCTTACTACTAAACCAGCAGAAGTTCGCTATATTTTATATTTTAAATATATTAGTTATTTATAAAAATATCCCCGGGTATTTTATATAAGTTAAAAAAATAAATATTAGCGCCTTTTTTTATTTATTTTTTATTTTAAAAATTAAAAAACGCTATATTTTTTATACCGGTAAAAATAAGAAGTTTAATTATAGCTGCTTTAAAATAAGTTTTTTTTTATTTTTTTTTAGTTTATTTACTATTTATAAACTGTTTTTTTTTAATTTATTAAATTTTTAATAATAATTAAAACTTTTAATACTTTTTTTAACGTTATTTATATTATTAATAGTTATATTTAATATAAATATCTTTTTTTTTTTTTATTAGTAGTTTTTTTTTAATTATTTTTTTTATTTAGTAATTATTATACTTAGCAAGCTGCCGGTATTAAAACTATACGCTTTATTAGTTTTTTTTTCGCCTGCTTTTAGCTTGTTAACTATTAGTTTTAGCGCTAAAAGTACTTAATTACTGCTAATTTTTTTTTTACGCTGCGCTGCAGCTTCGCTTTTATTAATAAACAGCTTAAAAATAATAATAATATTTTTAAAATTCTATAATTAATTAACTTTTATTTAAATAAGCTTATAGCTATAAATAAAAAGCTGCTTATTAGCTACGCCGCGTTTACTTTAGCGGCTAGGCGCGTATATAAGCGTATTTATACTAGCCTCGCTAAAATTAATATAAATAAAAATTAGAATAATTTTATTTAAATAAATTAGTTTTTCGGCTGCTTCAGCGCTGTTTTTTTTCTACTTACGCAGGTTAATTAATTATTTTCAATTATTTTTTTTTTTATAAATAAATAAAAAACTTAACCGTTTTTTTTTAACTTGTTTTTTTTTTATTTATAAGTTATATAATAACATAATAATTTATATTTATTTAATTAATATTATTATTATTAAGTATAAATCTAGTTTTTTTTTTTTATATAGTAGGGCTATTATATTTATACATATTTTTATACCGTGCTTCGAACTACTTTATTATATTTATTTTTATAAAATATTTAGCTAGTTCCTAGTTTCCGGGGGTTAATCCGTAGCGTTCTATAATACAAATAAAAAAAGTTTATAACTATTATACTTTTTAAAATAAATCTCGGCTAAACAGGCTCTAATATTTAGTACTTTTTTAAAAACGTTATAAAAGTTTTAAAAAACTGATTTTTTACTATAAATAATAAGTTTACTATATAATATTTTAATAAAAGATTAAAAATAATTAATTTTAAAATTATTAAAGTTAATATAAAAAACTTAAAAAAAAAAATATTTATTAAATTTTAAAAGTAAAAAAATACATATAACACTTAATATAATATATTATTATTTTAATACAGATATATAAAAATATATAAATAACTTAAATAAATAAAATTGTTTTATTTATAATATAAAAACATATAATTTTCTAAATTACTATTAATTAATATTAGTTTTAATATAAAGTTTTTATAAAAATATTAATTTTTTTTTTTTTTATAGTTTTTACAGTAATTAATAACAAAAAAAAATATATATATAAAATTACGTAACTATTTTCTCGGGTTTTTTTATATTATTTTAATATTTATTTTTAATATTTAGTTAATTATTTTTATTTATATTAAAATTAAAATAGCTATTATTATTATTATTATTAATATTATTTTTTATAAACAGAAAAACCGTAAGTACAGCTACAGGGGTAGTGGCAGTACTAATACTAATAATAACGTTAGTACTAGTAATTATATTAATAATAACACAGGTACTAATAGCAGCGGTAATATTAAAAAAGGCGAGAAATAAATTATTTTATATAAGACGCTAATATTTCTATAATACAGGTAATAATTAATACATTTTTAATATATTTATTTAATTAAAAAAAAAATATATACCGGACTAAACAAAAGCTTAATAACTAGCTTATATATATTAGCTGCTATACTTAATTTTATTAATAATAATAAACATTTATTATTTTAATAAAAATAGCGTTTAAATTTTTTATTAATAATTAGCTTGATTATTTTTACTTTAAATTTATTTATATTATAAATAACAAGCAAAAACTTTATAATTATATATTTAATATATAAAAATATTTAATTTTTTAAATATTATATAAACAAGGCTTTTTATTAATTTAACTTTGAAAATTTTATAGATTTTTTAAAATTATAATTAATAATATTAATTAAATATAATTAATATAATTACAGGGATTTAACTGTTTAAATATTATTTTTTATTTTAATATTAAATAATACAAATAAACGCTAAAGCTTATTAGATTATTAAGTTACAGCTATAATTAAGCTATTTTTTAAGCTGTTTAAAACCCTTTTTAAGCTAATATATAAAAACCTTAATATTAAAAAACTACATTTAAATATTATAAACTAGTTTAATTAAAATAATTATAATCAGTTTAAAAGTTTTTAATATTTTAAAAAAATTCTAGCAGATTTTATAGGTTTAAAAAAAACGTTTATTACAGTTATTTTTATAAACTTATTATTAAATATTAAAATAACAAGAAAAATAAAAATATATTACAGCTAAAATTTAAAGGATTATATAATATATAAAAAACTATATAAAACAGAAAAGTTTTTTAATTTAAAAAAAAAAACCTAGGAGTTAATAATATTAAATTTTTATATTTATTTATTATTTAACAGTAGTTTATTAATAACCCGATTTTATTTTAAATAATAACTTTTTTAATTTTTATTAATTAAATAAAAATATAATATAAAAATATACAAAAATAAAACTTTTAAATATTATTTTATTTTATTTATAACTTTTAACGCTATAATAGCAAGCTAATAAATATAAAGGTTTAAACAGGTAATTAATAAATTTACGCTATATTATATCGTAGTTTTTAATTCTAAGTTAAAAAAATTATTTTATAATAACAAAAATAAAATTATTTATTTAAAACATAATAAATTCTAATAATATTTATAATTAATTAAATATATATAAAATAAAAATAACCTTTAAATATTATAAATTATATTTATTATAATTATAAAAAACTAAAGCTATATTTATTTAATATTTTAATTAATATATAATTAAAAACAGCTGTTTTATATATCTACAGCTAAAAAAAAATTTATAATCTTTATATTAATAGGAGTAAATTTAAAGCTTTTAAATTAACAACGTTAAATAAAATAATTAAAACAGCTGCTTAACTTTTTAGTAGTTTTAAACAAAGTAACCTAAATAATTATTTAAATATTTATAACCCTGTTATAATATTATATATATTATATACTTTGATTTTTATTTTATTCAGCTGCCCGATTTTTTATGCCAGCGAGCCTCTATATAGCAACACGTTATTTATTACTTTACGCGCCGTAGTGCAAGACTAGTTCTAAAAGGCTACGGATTTTTTATTTAAAGCTAAGCATTATAAAAATCCCGCGCTTATTATTATTTATTTAAACTGCACGCTAGATATTTCTTTTAGCGCTAAGTTTTAAAAAAATCAAAAAATAAATAATTATATTAATTAAAAAAAAAAAAATATTTTTATTAATTATTTATTTAAAATATATTAAAATTTATTAATATTATAATATATAAAATAATTATTAAATTTTTTTATAATAAAATTAAAATTAAATTAATATAAATAAGTTAGGTTTATATTTTTTTATTTAATTTTATTAATTAAATAAAGCTATAATTAAAATTATTAATATTAGTAGCAATATAATCCTTAGTTTAAGCTATATTATTTATTTTAAAGCCGGAGCTAAAAATACAGGATTAATATATATTAAAAATCTAGAACAATATAAAACTACTTGTAATTATATCACTTTAATATAGTTTAATATTATTAACATTACTAAATCCTGCGCAGCAAGCAAGTTTTTTTTAATTAATTTATAAATATATAAATTAATAATAAATATTAAACAAAGGCCCTATAATAAACAAGGTAAACTTATAATTAAAACGTTTATAAAAATAAATTAAATTTTTATAAAAATAAATATATTTACTACAATAATATATAAATTATTTATTTTAATATAACTTTTAAAAATATATAAATATATAACTAAACTATTTAAATTAAACTAATAGATTTTAATTTAATTAATAATACTAAAACTTTTATAAATAATAAATTTTTGCTAGTTAATTTATAAAGATATAAATTATTTATAAATATTTAATAAAAGCTGTTTAATAAACAAAATAAATTTATAGTTAATGCTTTAAAAAAAATATATTTAATTTTAATAAAAATAACTAAGTTCTTAGTAATAATATTTATATTATTTATTATAAAAAACTTAAAATATAGCTTAAAGTTAATAATACATAAATAAATTAACGTTTAGTTAACACAAATAATAATAACAAAAAAAATATATAAAAAAAAAATATTAATAATAAATAAAATATAATAAAAAATAATAAAAATTAAAGCTACACTTATAATATAATTATTAAAAATTATAATATAATATTATAAATTAATAAACAGAAATAAGCTATTATTATAAAACTATTAGTTAAAATATAAAATAAAACGCAAAATATATATTTATAACTATACTTAAAAAATAGCTACCGGGATATATAGCTAACGAAATAAACATCAGGATTAAATAAATAACAGCGTAAAAATACTTTAGTTGCGCAAATTAATATTTAATTAAAAAAAAATAAAAAATTAACAAAAAATAAATAAAATTATTAATAAATATAAAAAATAAAATACAAAGTATATATTTATTTATAATTATAACTTAAAAGTAATTATTATTATATATAATAAAAAAAATAAACATTAAAATTAATTAAATAATAACGTAGAAATATAATAATAGTAGTTATTAAAAAAATTAAAAAAGTTAAAAAAGTTAAAGTTTTAATAATTAAATATAAATAAAAAAACATAGAAAATATATATAAATTTATTAATTAAGCTATAAAATAAAATAAAAAATATATATTTATAATTATAATTTAGTTATAATTATTATAACGCATAGTAATAAAAATAAATATTAAAATTTAATTAAATAATACTACAGAAAAATAATAATAAAAATAATAAATAAAATTAATAAAAAAAAAACCAGTTAGCTGCTAAAATTATTAATAAAAAAATAAAGTAAAAATAAATACAGCTTGCAAGTTATAATTAATTAAACAAATACATAAATAAAAACATTATATTAATTAATTAAATTAAGTTTTATTAAAATAACTAAATAATAAAAAAAAATACTATAAATATAATATAACTAATAATTAAACAGCTATAGCTGCTGCTAAAAAATATTAAATATTTATTTACAAACTTATATTATATATTTAAAATACTAAATAATAATAGAAATTTAATTTATTTAAATAAATAATAGTTATATTTAAATATTCCGTTTTATTATTTATATATACGCTTTATATTTATCTGCAACGTTTTAATTATTAATAAAATTATAAAATAAAATACGAAATCTATATTTAAAATTACAACATAAAAGCAGCTGCCGCAACATATAATAATAAATATAAGCGTTAAAATTTATTAAATAATAGCGTAAAAAAGTAACTATAGTAGTATTAATAGTAGTGCAAAGAATACAGCAGTAGCAGTAGTTAATAGAAATTAAAAGCCGGGCGATAAAAGCTTGCGCAGCGGCTAGGTGCGGCGGAACTATATAATAGTATAAAGCTTAAAACGCAGGCCGCCCGGCCGAAATAAATTTATTATATTTAGACTATAATTATTTTTTTATTAATTAATAAACTATATTAGTTTTTATTTTAAATATTATATTAATATAAATACTAAAGCTTAAAACTTAAGCTTTAATATTTAATAAAAAAATAAACTAATAAACTACTAGGTTTAATTTTAATTAAATTAACAAAATATTTAATTTTAAAACAGAGCTAATTATACTTTTAAATAAATATTATTAATTTTATAATTTAAAAATACCGGATTATTTTATTATATTCCGGTCCGTTATAATTACTAAAACTTATTATAAGCTAGTTAAGCTATTAAGTTTTATAAGCCTTAAATAATATTTATTTTAAACTTATTAAAATAATTTATTAATTAAAAATTATATTATTTAAACTATTTTAAAAATAACCCGAAATAACTATATAACAGAAATAACTTAATATATAAGTTTATAATAATTTTTTTATTTTTTATAATTAAAAATAAACTATATTATTATTAGCTACTTAATTTAAACTTTTTATATATTTTTAATTATTTAATTTATTAGCGTATTTTAAATAACAAATACGCAGTTTATTAACTGTATAATATACGGGGTAATATAATAAAACTTCGATTTAAAAAGTTGCAAAACCTAATTTTTTAATAAACTAAAAAAATAAACGCTGTTATTTAATAATAACAAAATAAACAAGCTGTTTTTTTACCGCAAAAAAACAGATTATAAAATACCCCTAGTATTAAGCCCTAACAATAAAAAACTACTAGCTTTATAAAGATTTCTATATAATATATTAAAAAATAAACTAATTATATTAAAAAAAACATTTTTTAAGCTGCTTAACAAAAAATATATATAAGCTAGTAGCTTGCTAATAAGTACTTCTGTTTTTTTTATTAAAAAACTAAAAGAGGGCTACGTTTTTATATAAATTATTAAACGTTTAACATAATAATTAAAACAGATAAATATTTATTTTTTTTAATTAAAAAAATATTAGCGAATTTATTTAAAGCCTGCTGGTTTATTAAATTAAATATTAAAGCTGTTTTTTATAAACTTTATATTAAAAAAAAAAATAAATAGAAAATAGTTTTTATAATAAAATTTAAATTATTCAAGTAGTTAATAACTTTTTTTAGCTTATTAGGCGTTTCCGTAACATTTTAACGCTATATTAACACTGTTTTACAACCTTACTTAAATATTTTTACGTTTATATAAATAAATAACGTCTTAATATAATTAAATAGCTTAAAAAAAAATTATATAAAAAAAATTAAATTAATTTTAAATATTTTAAAAACTATAAATTTATATTTTAATATTAATAAATACGAATTTTATATTATTATAATTAAATATTTTAAATTTATTATTAAAACAAAAATTAAAATATAAATAAACCCCGAGAAAATAAAGGCTATTTATAAATAAAAAGTTTTTAAATTATTTAAAAACATTAAAAGCTTTTTAAAATTTATTAACTTTTACTAGTAGTTTATACTAAACTACTTAAAAGTAGTTTTTTTATTTACTATATTTATATAAAAAAAAATGTTTTTTTAGTAAAAAAATAAAAAAAAAACAGTTTTTAAAAAGTTTA